>JAGKTI010015347.1:0-19971 GCA_018397915.1 Birgus latro | reverse complement strand
AGGACCTCGATGAACTCTCTCCACCAATATCTGTCTCTTGCCACCTCCTTCAGGTCCCACCAACACTCCTCCCCTGCTTCTCAATTCATTGTCCTCAACGAGGCTTCCCAGGGCCTACCTCTGCTTCTTGTTCCTCTAGCAGTCCACTCTGGCACATCGTGTATAAAACTACCTTCATTTCTGTATATGTGCCCCAGCCACTTCCAGCGAGACAGTCTCACATATTCATCAACTGGTTCCACTCTCGTAATATCCCTTACTCTTTCATTTGTAACTCTGTCCTGCCACTTTACCCCAAGAATCCTTTTCGGTATTGTATTCTCAAATCCTAATACTTTATGGTCTGTTGCAACTGTTTGGTGTCATGGCCCATGCCCATCCCAGAAGATGTCCCTTGTCCTAGAAGAAACCCCTCAGGAATAACGCAGATGCACACCATACACCCGAACGCACCTCAGACGCACACATGACACCAACAATACCACTCATCTTTTAACACACCATTCATAAACTCTGGATCCCATCTTTCTGTAAGGTACGGTGATTCAGTGAGTGAGTGTCGCAGTTAGGGACACACATTGCGTTTGCCCGTCCCTGTGAGTGCAAACAAAATGTAATTCAGCTGAAGGGATGCTGAGTCTAACAACGGCTGTAAGCTTAATGATATACATGCTGCCCGACGTAATATGTTCATACAACAGTTATGGCTTAGAATGGCCTCATGAATCAGCTCCTGAAGTTATTATGTCATCTCGTGGGACCCCTTGTATATGCTCCAGCCATCCCACAGCTACAAACACTTCATGAAATTTGTTCTAAATCCAGATGAGTGTTTCAGCTTGAAGATGGCGTCTCTGTCTTTAGGTTTTATCCATAGTAAACATTGTCTTGGCCATGATTCCTTCTATTACAAAGCAAGCTTACACATCTGTGGATAACCAACTTTTTTTTTTTTGTCCGGCTCAAGGCATAGGCTTCACAGCCTTCTATCAAGGCCCAGCAGCCCTCCTACATACCATACACCTCTACATGTCACCTAGTAGGGGAGGGGTAAAAACCAAGGTTATATTAAACCTCTTCGGTCAAAGTGTCTTCCGTCAGCTTGATGAAAATCACCTGGAGGCACTGACAAAAATATTATGGCGTCATCATAGTAACAGGGTAAATGAATTCTTGTCGTTGTCACTAAGATCAAAACTTTGCTATGTTAATCATGCTCCCACCAGACTATTTTAACCAGATTACGAAAAGACTTAAGTGAAGGAGAGAGTTCGAAGCAATCGCCAATAACCTTTCAGTTCGAAAACTATTTACCTTTACTTAATGCTGCATACTTCCAGACTGTTATCTCAGCTCAGGGAAAGGAGGTGTAGTGAAGGGGTTGATAAGGTTATAACTAACCTCTCCACATCGAAAACTCTGTCAGTAGGTTAATGAAATGATCTGTTCCTAGCTAGAATGAATTATGAGCTGAGCGAATTCGCCGGTTTACTACCTCCTTGAATTTTATATTGAATAGTGTTACCAGACTAGTTCACTCAAATTAGAAAGCATTTATGACAAAAGGGAAAAAGAATTATGATAAAAGGGGAAGAGTTTCTGCTTAACTTTTGTAACCGCTGAACGACTTTAGTCAGGTTGAGAATGAATTATTTGTCTGAGCTCGTTAATTAAATAACCAAGGGGAAGCACCTCTCTACCTTACCTGCAGAGACATAGTAAGCTGATCTTCTCCATTATGGGCTGAGCAGAGAGCAAGAGAAGACGACACACAGGCGGGGGCAAAGCCAACAGCCTGCAGGAGGGAGGAAACAGTAGGACAGTCACTGTGTAGGTTGTCGTTCTCGGCACGCTGTGAGGTAGGGATGTTGGAGCCCAGTGTGGTAGCACCTAACACCACAGCCACCACCGCACCCACATGCACACCCACGCCCATTATGTCGATCCTCTTAGACTCTTGGTCTTGCTCCCACCCGACTATTGCACTAAGCTTAGAAAACACTGAATTGTCTTGGTGACTAGACGAGGCGCAAGATGGCCCGAGAGTGGTGGACAATATGGACACCGCCACCAGCACTCCTCGTATTTAAGGTCGCCTGATCTCTGCTGGCATCATCAGCCGTTGTACGTGGTAAAACACTTGACTGTTTAAGGGGGCTTGAGTGTTATATTACCATTGCACTTAAAAAATTTCATTAGCCTCTTAACACTTGTAACATTATTTTCTCTGTCATAAAGATGTTCTGAATATTACAATGGATGTGGTGCTTGCCAAATTGCTTGTTGCTGTAGTTTCGTATCACTTAAATTTTCACACTACACATACCTTCCAACCCACTGTGGTTATCTTGATAGGGTTTGCTATACCCTTTGGATAAATAACACTCAAATTATTGTAACCCTGTCAAATACACAGAAGAAAATGGTACGGAAGAGTTTCTTGGGAAATGACTCCAAAGCTGCGTGGAATGGTTTCGCAGAAGAGAAAGCTAATTAACTCTGGTAAAAGTAAAACTTCTTTTCTTCAACGGAATTTATGAGGATTTTTTTTAATTAGGCAACGAAGCCCACTCTTAGTCTGAATTAATGGCCGGCGTTAACAAGAATGAAGTCGTTTAGAATCACACTACTACCAGAAGGCACCTGGAGACTGCCTGAATTGCTGTACCAGTCATTAAAAAAAAAAAATCTAAATTCTGCTGCTTTATAGCTGTGTATATCATTCACGGACCTTGGTTGTCTAATAAATTCACTGGGCATGTACTTTGACAGCTTTTCCAATTTACCTAATATTATCTTTTTACTTTGAGATGCAGCCCTAGTTGGGAGAGGTCTTTTGGGCCAAAGATGGAATAATTTTCTCATTACTTCCAAATCAGCCAGATAGATGCACAGGATCCAGAACAAACTGTGTCACAAGACCAACATTAAGACTAAGCAGTGGACTTTGACCCTTGCGGTGATCACCATCTTCCACTGAGGCAAAATTAGCATCTGTCCATAACGGAGCATTATGTTCTAGAAAAGTAACTGTCGACCCATTATATTTTCCATATTGCTGGCACCTCTCACGACTACCGTAGCCAGAATGAGACTTTATACACTTCAGAAACTGACGGGCAGGAGCGTCACAGACGAAGAATTTTACACTTCAGATTTTTTTCCATTTCTTAATATATAAATTTCATCAATAAAATCCTTCAAATATTCCTGTACATTTTCTGGCTTCCAAGTCCCTAAAAATGTACCTGCTGGAATTGGCCCTGAAAAAGTTTTCATTTCATATTCATTGCAAAACTGCACTAAAATTAGTGAGAACTATTTTCCTGAACTCGGAATAACATCACAATTTACTCTTCGTTCCAAACAGAAATATACTTAATGTATTCACATACGCAGTTTGCTATTCCAAAGTGAAAATATTCACCTTCAGAAATATTCTTGATTTGATCAGAAAGCTTTAAAGGACTTTTAGATAATGTATGCGGATCAGCTGGCAACTGTAGATCACAGTGAGCTTTTAAAATTTTAAGGTCTTTCAGAGCTGAATGATGTAGCTGGTAATTAATGACCCAGTTTCTAAGAAGACTTTGAGAAACTGCTCCTTCATTGGTCACTGTTTCCAAAGGCTCACTTGTAAACTCTTCAGCTTCAGAAGCTAAAGGATCTCTGGAACTATCACCATAGTTGTTTATAAACCATCTACCTCATGACTGATGTCTGCTGTAGCACCTTCTTTGGATAAATATGTCTTCTGAGTTGGTCCTCAGTCCACTTTCGAAGCAGTCGTCCTTTTCTGCTAATGAGAAACCCTAGCTACTGCTGACTTTAGATGTGGTGCCGTCAACCCCCGACTCCCAGCTTCCCACCGTAGCTCAATGGGTGAAACCAGGGAGCCGGAGCTCAAATCGTGTGCCAGCATGGTTGAGGTTCCACCATAACAGACAATCAACCAACTTTCTTCGGAGATCGATGCGGTAGCAGATCGATCGAGGCCGGAAAGACAGTCGATCACCTATGCGTTATGAGAAATCTGCTAAAGGTCACACAATTAGGCACCACAAACCTATGATTTGATAATAGCTTACCACGTATCAACACATGGCACACTGAACGGCAAGCCAGGGGTAGAGTCAAGTGAAACAATACTATGGATATTGAGATATATTACAAACAGGGGAAACCTGCATACAGTAATACAAAAATAAATCCACTAATGCTATTACCATAACCCCAACGCGCCGGCATTGTTCTGAGGGCCAATGCGCTCTCCCTAAGGGCATTTTCCCAAAAATAGCCTGTTTTCAAACCTTTCTATCTGGAAAAGTATAGCAGATAAAATACAAATTAAAAATACATATGTATATATTACTCAACAACTCTTCTTTTTGCGAATAAAACCATCCCCAAGTTTGCAGGTTGTCCCGTCGATGAGTTGGGACGAGGAGAAAAGAGGTATCTTTTCGTGGTGAATATGGGCTGCATCCGCAAGGCAGAGCTCATCTCTGACTCTGGCTGTGGATGCCAAGCGCCTGGCTAGCGTTAGCAGCACTGACCAGGCTGTCAGAGTGGTGTGATTGTAACACTGGCCAGCCTTCCTTGTGAAACGCTTTCATTTTCTCATTTATTTACATCACTTTCCATACTCACTGCCACGGGTATGAACCATCACCCTGTACATGTGGCTCGTCTTTGGTTTTCTGGCCGTAACAGAGAGACACTATGGCCTGTAGATGTGTGGGAGAACTGACACAGATCCAATGGTGAAAAAATAAATATTTACTTATTTTCCCATGATTAGCTACAAACTTTGCGCTTTATATTCACTTTGAGAGAAGACTTTGGGCATGATGCATTTTCCATAATTTTTCTGCAGGTTGCACACACTGTGCTTGACTATAAGGTAAACATGTGTACTTCTGTTTATGCTTTCTGCACTTTTTTCTGACATGGTGATAATACTTATGATACCTTATTACTTATGCTCTACAGCACTTATAATATTTGCACCTCATATCACAATTATAATGCATATCAAATACTTTCCAAATTAATTTCAAGGTCAAGAAAACTCTACACCCAGGAAAGTAATTTTCCACAGGTGTCCACAGGGTTTACTTCCATTTTTGCGAGAGTGACTCAAGTTATTTACAAGCTTTATTTTAAATGTAACCTTTACAAATTGATTTTCATTTGTGAAAAAAAAAAATTCACATTCTTGTCCACTATTTGCAGTCTCCCACACACCTGTGCTTAGAACTCGTGCTCATGGTGGTTTTCAAAAACGCACTTGGGATACAGTGCCACCTTGCAGTCATTACATTTTTAGGGAGTGTTCTTATGTGTTTGAAGCCGACTTTTTGTTGTGCCACACATGTCGGGGATGGCCAGGGGCAAAGGGGGGAGGGGAAGGAGAGGTGGAGGTGGGAGAAGACAAGGGAGATGACTCACCTGGGGAAATGCTGGCTGGGCACACTGGCCACGCAAACCATGTGCGGCTCTATATTTCATTCTTCCCACACATGAAGGGCCAGGTTGTGGTGAAATTGCCCTTGAAGTGCTGGGTTGTGGTGATGTGGGTCTTGAGAAGGAGAGATGACACTGCACTTGTCGCTAGTGTGGTGGTGAGGTGCGGTGTCGGCGTTTGTGTGGTATATGACCGTCAGCCTCAGCCCCATTTCCTTCACTTTTTTCTGCTCCAGGATCATCCACCTCTTCCTCAGAGGTGAAGGCGTCGCTCCCATAGGCGAATCCAGCCTCATGAAGCACTTTGATGGTCTTCTCAGATGTGTCAGAGTGGGAAGGAGAAGGAGCACGTGAGACATTGCTCTCGCCCTAACAACTTCCTGCTTTTCTGAGGAAGTTTCACCACTGTTGGTTTTACTCAACACAGTTTCCTTCGTTTCCTTCAAAGCAGGCCCTATTGCACTGTCCCTGATCTCTTTCTTGGTATCCACCAGCAGAAGTTTGGCAGGGGTGGATGAAGCAAAGGGACCGCATGAGGGGCAGGCGGATTCAGACAAGGAAGATTCTGAAGCCATGGCTACACACCTAGACAAGCCACAGGATAGATTGAACCACGCATGCGTGAGATGCCGGGGGTTCCTCCCCACCCGTGGCTACAATATGAAATGGCGACCGGTTCAAATGGTGGCTGAAGACAAATGCGGCTATACCCGCCACCCGGCAGCCACTGTCCACCCGAAATAATGCATCATATGCCGCTCCCCACTGGCTGGGGGTTAACCTAGTGCCAAAATTTCTAACTCCTGAGATCCATCTTGAAACTTGCAAGGTACTCTTGAACAACCACTGAAGACTCTTCTCACTTGAATTAATTAATTAGGCTAAACATGACCACATACCTTTTCCTCAACTAGACTGGCACAAAGATACTTCTCAGGTAAACTAGGACATAAACTGGAATTTCTCGTGTAAACTGGAACCCCCATTGCAAGAGACAGTATAATAAATCTCCTGGCTCTTACAGGGGATATCAGCATGGTACAGTAAAATAAATAAACATGGATTGTGGCAAAAAAAGAAAATACTGTACAGTACTGAATAGCTTCAATGCCAACTAAATACACATTTTATAGAGTACGACTGCATTTATGGCTGCTTAAAGAACTGCTAATTTGACATAGTTCTTGACACAGCCTTTAGAGCAAGAAATAAAATAACACATCACTCACAGTAGTGGGCTTAACATACTGTAGTGGTACAATACTACACAGCCCCAACGCTAACTTAATAAAACCATGTCAAAGCAGGATTTACCTTACCAGAAGCAGGGGAAATACAGGTAGGAAAAGGAAAGGGCTACCCACGAAACACAATATCATCTCATTAACTACATCTCTCACAACAAGCGACGCCAAGACAAAGCAGAAAGTGCACGAAACAGGTACAGATAACCTAAAGCAACACTAACAGGATCAACACAATGCTTTAGTTAACAGAATCGAACTCTCCAACATATTCTGAGCCTAAACTAACTCAAGCCAACACGCCCAGAACAAGATTTCTTACGATGTATTCTAAAAAATAATTTAAAAAAAAGACATGCAAAGGACAGATCTACGAAAATACATGGGAGGGGAGAAGCAGAAATAAAGGATATACGGAAACGAGAAGGGCCACAAAAAGGATCAGAACATGTCATGGGATGTTTGGTTATACACTACATGTGTTAAAAATTATTTTTTTAACAATAAGAGTAATAAAGGCTCTGGTACTTCATCACTGTACTCATTGGGTTACCAGAGTGACAATAAGGAGGATCAAATTTGGGGGCCATCAACTAAATTATATCAAACTTGTCAGGAAATTAAAAAAGAAATGAGGTTAATAATCTTGGCACTACACCCACCCACGGTTGGGGTAGACAAAAATTCAATCTGTACAAATAACAACCACGGCTAAGTGTACAACCACAACTCCAACCACTAGCACTCACCTAGTAACTGGTCAGCATCCTCATATGCCAGTTATTAGCGCATTAGATTACCTACACTGCATAACGGGACACAATGGCACGCCAGGCTCGAAAAGTCTAGACTCTATAATATCAACCAACACTAATTAAGGTGGAGGCCACAGAAGGACTTTATACTAGAACATGTGTCCGGGTTGCTCAGGGGACTGCACACACAGAGGACCCAAACTGTCCGATGACTTGTCACTTAGAAGACTGAGAGAGGCCTGCGTCAACTTCCCCAGCCCTATCGAGAAAACTGACCACCACCACTGCGACTAAGACGCCTATTTTGCAATTTGGGAGTGAATACTACGCTGGGGTCGAGGCAACCAGAGGCAACAAGGAAAGCCAGAGGGAGACCTTCACGTAGACGTTCTGCTCTAAGACCCTAACTCCCTAACAGTTTGTTTTTGGGTGGTTGGAACAATGTACCTATGCAAGGAAAAAAGAAACTAACAAGAACACTGAACACCATGGTGCAACATAACAGTGCTTCGATCTAGTGGCAGCCAATGCCCACAGCCCATCCAGCTCACTGACAAACCTCAATACCATGCACATTCCGTCCGCGCCTGAGGTTACATCCAAACTCCCAAGTAAACCACAAGTCAGTGCGAAGTTGTCCACTCAGTTAATGGCAGGCAAAAACCTAAGGCCCTACATCTTAAACTAAAATATTACAGATATATACAGCACTGCATCATCCCCATACATGGCTTTTCCTCTCACGTCTCAGTGATTAACCTTTTCGGTGGCTTTCTCACTCTCTTCATTTGAGGCTTCACTGCCTCTTCACTTTCCTCATCATCACTATCTTGGCAACTGAGGAATTCAGAGTCTACTTCCTGTGCACAGCATCCCTCTCTACATAAATTTTCAACTTCTCAGCTGCCTTTTCACTGCAGTACCATCAAGTAATTATGTCTTCGAGCTCATATGCTCGTCCATCATCAAGGACCTTCCCATTTTCTATTCAGTTTTGCAGTTGCACCGGGTATGAGATCTTCCATTTGAACCCAAATCAAAGTCTCGGTCTCGATACTTTGATCCTTTCTTTTCTCAATTGCCTTAACATGTAAAGGTGTATGGTATGTAGGAGGACTGTTGGGCCTTGATAGCACGCTGTGAAGCCTATGCCCAGAGTCGGACACATTAAAAAAAAAAACAGTACTGATTCGTCATTCTTTGCACAGTTTCCTTCAATAGTTTTTTCACATTCAACTGGTCATCCTCCAACTTTTATGATGGTGGTTGAAGTTCGCCTACTTCACGATTAGGGTGACACCCACAGAATGCAAAGAATGGCGACGTACCTGAAGAGGCGTGAAGGGCCTCAAAAAGTGCTCTTTGAGTTTCTTCTATGTGAAATCGATCGCCACGTGGTCGGATGTTCTTTGCTAAGAATGGCCAGGACAGTTTTCAGTGTATTGTGTGCCCGCTCAATGACAGTTACCTCTGGAATGATATCGCAAACAGAATGCCTGCTTTGTTTCAGCATGGCGACTTGCTCCCTAAACTGAAAGCTAGAAAATCTCACCACCATTGTCCATCACAACTACTTTAGGCTTAACATGTCTACGTATAAATACCCTTCATACACTCGGTGGCTATAGTCTTAGTATTCTTCCTTCTGAGGGAATAGATTCTGAGATAATGGAAGAAGTTATCTGATACTGTAAGGTAATACCGACGTCCACTTCAGCTCTGATGGAGGTCAATTAGGTCAATGGCAACCCACTGGCCATTCTCCTCAACTGGGGACAATTCGTGCCAGAGATGGATTAGGTCTCCATGGCCTTTGTAACGTTGCCACAGTTTACATGACTTCACAAAATGGAAAATATCACATAGCATACTAGGCCAGTAAAAGCATTGTTGGGCCTTACCTAGGGTTCTTTCCCCCTAAGTACAGAGTTATGAGTTAAGACACAAGCTAAAGCTACTAAAGTTTGGGGTACCACTAAACATAACCTCGACATGTTAATATCCCTTTTCCTCAAACATAGCAATTCATCGTGTAACTCAAACGCATGCATAGGGCAGACTCTAACAATTTTCGTAGGTAAGTGTCCACCTTCCAAATACTGGACAACTCTGGTCCATTTCTCTGTGCAGCGCAGATGTTCTTTATAGTAAGGCCGAGGAACTTTACTGAGGCAGTGTGAGTTGGATCAGGTAGAGGGTTACTGTCACATACTGGGCGCCTCATTGCATCTTGTACTGAATGCTTGACTCCCTTTCTATACCTAATGGTGAAAGAATACTCCCTTAACTCCAAAATATCTTTAGACATTCTGAGACATTTAGTCTTACACTTAGAGATCCAGGTCAGCGGTTTATGATCAGTTACCACTACTAACGGTTTACACCACAAATATAGGAAGCAAAATCTACAGGCCCCCACAACTACCACTGCGTTCTTATTAGTGACTCAATATCTCCTCTCTGTAGCATTTAACTTCTTAGAAAAATACTCAATGGGTTTTTGAGAGCAATCAGCTTCTATCTGCATTAATGAAGCACAAATGTGGGGCTTACTAGCATCAGTGTGAAGTTCAAAAAGTTTAGTTTAATCAGCTTTATCAAGGACTGGGTATGAAGTCACTATGCTCGTAAGCGTTACAAAGGCCTTTTCACACTCTTTAGTGCAGTGGAAAGGAAGATCTTTTCGCATGAGATCTGTGATAGGCCTAGCAATAAAAGCTAAGTTAGGGATATGTTTACGGTAGAAATTCACTATTCCAAAGAATCAGCGACCTTGTTTCAGGTTGCTAGGACTAGGCATTTTCCTTACTGCTTCCACATTCTTTGGGTCAGGCATTATTCCTTGAGCTGATACTATTTGACCTAGAAATTTAACTTGTCTGACTCCAAATGCACACTTGCTTACATAAATTTTCACACTCATCTTGCTTAATTGTGTGAGCTTTGCTGTCTTTCTAACATCCGGTCAAATGAGTCAGCCCACAATACAGTATCATCTAGGGTGTCCCTGTACCAGCCCTGTTTAAGTAGGGATGCTAACAGTTCTTGAATTTTACGAGTTTAAATAGCAGGACTGACAGAAAGACCAAAGGGTAATCGACAACACCGGTACAAGCTGAAGCCATCAGAAATGTTTGTGAGGTCACGAGACTTGATATCTATTGTATTTTAACTTAAGTCTAAACTACAACAAAATTGTTTACCTGCACCGGATTCAGCTAACTTGTCAAGACGTAGCAAAGGTTGTATGTCCATCTTTACCGGTTCCCGCCCCAGAGGGGCTCTAGGACAGGCTTGTCTGTCTGTCTGTCTGTTAACAACTTTACGCGAGAACTAACTGGTGTGAGTTTGAATAAAATTACAGAGATGCTGGGCTATTACCTTCTGATCACCTGATTATATTTTGGGTGAAACTGGACCAAGGCCTACGCTGTAGCCCAAAAAATTAAAGAAAAAATGTAAAAAAAATCATGTTTTCGCCATAGCTCCTTTCAAATTCGTCATATCGAAATGAAACTAAACCCTAAAGTTCATCTTTCAGATCTGCATCCTAAAACATGCTTCATTACGCCAGGGGGGTCACCCTTCAGTCAGCTGCAGGGGGGCCAGTGTCAGGTGGGTCGGACCTAAAATTTCAAATGGGCATAAAATTGTTAATTTTCATCCGATTTACTCAGTATTTGATATGTGACATCTCTAACTATATATCATGTTATATTTATCTGTCAGCACTACAATGACTGCTGGTGACGGGTTTGCTGTGCCTTGGCACCGCTTCTTGGTAGGTTCTGATTTAATCCAGGATAGGCAACACACATGCAGCGAGAGCCATCAGGTTTCTTTACAAGGACTACGGGAACAAGATATGCTGCTGTACTTCCCTCGATAATACCTTTCTCTGACATATTATTGATCATGTTAGCAATTTTTGCTTTGGCCTTCTCGGGTTGATGATACAGAAGGATATGGACAGGAGTCGAGTCATTTACTTCTATACATACTTCACCCACTTTCATCTCACATAATTCACTCTGATCCTAAACAAACAACACATTGTGACGGGTGACACAGTAAGAGGATGGATCTGAGCATTTTCAAAATTTAATAAAGAAGGGAACCCCGGGGTAGGCACCTATGAGCTTTATGACTATGAGCTGACAGGCGGAGGGCGGTAAGCCTAGCACCCTTCAAGCAAAATCCCTCGCACAGGAACTCTGGGAGCTAATGGTTTAAACATTATTGGCTTCTTCCAATTGTTAACAATAGGCATAACCACAGAACATTTTTCAGCTACTGACCCAGTATGATTTTACAGTTGAGACTTTCTGAAATCTACGAGCTAAGTGAGGCAAAGTATCAACTTGCACAACATTACCGGGGGTTACACCTTTGACAGCAATAGCAACAGAGCATAGGCTATGTGTTCACCTGCAATCTTAATTCTGTTGCCTACTTGTACTAAAACATGGGTATTATTATGAGACACATTCTTTAACTTCCAGCTGACCTTAGTTACTGGACATCCATTAACAGCTGTAGTTGGGTAATAATGACCAGCCCAATATAACTCTTGGATTTGACCATCTCAAGCAATAAGTGCTCAACCTATCAGATTAGTTCTCATCAACACATCGGTTGATTAATATCTGTCAGGTACTACAATAAAGCGATGAAGTACTCTGAGGTGAGGGGTAGTGCTTACAGGCAACATAACCTATCCAAGAAACTCATTAGGATGACTGGATATATTTGTAAGCAATCTACTACATTTAGATATGTTAGCTCCAGTCAGTTTCCATGCAGTTTCAGTTATCAAGGTAGCAACGAACGAGTGTCAACAAAAGTTTTAAATTTGTGATGCTTACAATCTAGAATAAGAGTTCCAGTTTCATCCATAATAGTTTTAACTGCTTATACTCTCAGTATGGTTTGAGAAGTGAACAGAGATAGGGGGTTAGTCAATAGTCATGTCTCTCTTTAATTTTAGGTGAGAGGAAGACTGTTACAGGAGATGAGGGAGGTGACTGGGGGCAAGTGACTGGTTGATGTAGCCTGAAGGTAAACAGATCCTAGTGAGTTATTAACAGATATTGGTGATCCTGTATGTACCGTACTAGTCCTACCTGGACATCCTTGGTGTCCTTTGTTGGCTGCAAACTGTAGACAGTCATAATAACTACCAGGTGTGGGCTTCCTAGGACAATGTTGCCAGAAATGTATACTACCATCCACACACCATCGACAATAACGTGGAGTTTTAACTGGGAATTTGTTTGATACAGGGTGCGCTATTACAGACGGATTTCTTGATGCATTACTAGTTTCACACTCATGAGTGACAGCTACAGAAACTGTCTCCTAAGATGTGAGCGTCTGATTCATTCTAATTCATGGATGAATGTGCCGTCTAACCCTTTCATTCTACTCTGTAGGTAAACTCTCCATTATGATCACCTTCCATCACTCCTTCACATCAGGATTATCAGCACCGGTATTAAGGTTATCTTGGCATATAGCCATGAATCTACTGTTAAACCTCTGCACAAATCTTCGAGGAGGTCCATCAAAAGAATACTTCATACCAGACAACTCTGAGTCACCAATGTCTCCTGTCCTAAAATGAGTGAAAAGAATGTTAGCGATGTCTGAGAATGTAGTGGGGTAAGACAGTTTTGACAGTTCACTCTCTTGATAATGCTACTGTTTTTTGTTTACTAATGTCAGTACTTGCTGACTCGACCTGTATGAAATGTCTAATGTTTGCTGTACTATGTTCGTCATACAAGTCGGCCATGCACAGCACTTCACCATCTTTACATTCAAGAATGAGGTTAGTCTCTGAAGTCTGAGTTGGGTAGAATTAGTAAATGGATATATGGACTGACTGACAATGGGGAGATTGAATAGCTCGGGGAAGGGGGCTGTAGTGTTATTTCCTTGCTGAGTGATGAAGGCATTAACTGATTGGATAAGTTTTTGTATTTCCTCCTTTACCATCAAGAGTTGACCTTCCACCCGAAAATCCACGGTGAGGGACATGGAGTCAGAATATGCCATATAATCACACTACTATTATCCTCAATATCCGTAAGTAGAATCCACCCTCTCACGTGTCTTCAGTGCCAAGGAACACGAACAACATATTTAACATGAAAACAAATCTTCGGTTACATTATCATCCGAACAAAATAGCTGATTACACCACTCTAAAAACAACTTATGGTATACTGTGTTCTTACAAATATGGAGAAACACATTACGTTACCAGTGCATTTAGTTGCTGCACAAAATTATTCTATCCCACCTACTGCCACCAGTGTAGTGCCGGCAGGCCATGACTCCCACCTCCCCACTGCAGCTCGAAGGGTAAAACTAGGGAGCCGGATCTCAAACGGTGTGCCAGTGAATTGAGATTCCACCATAACAGGTGATCAACCGACTCTCCTGAAAGCCAGTCGGTCACCTCTGCATTACGTGAAATCTGCTCAAGGCCACCTGATTAGGCACCATAGACCTATGATGTAACAACTTACCACGTATCAATACATGGCACACTGATGAGCAAGCCGGAGGTAGTTAAGTGAAACAATACTATGGATACTGAGACGTAATACAAGTAAGAGAAACAAAACAAAAGTAATACAAGAATAAATCCACTAATGCTATTACCTCAACCTAGTCACAAAATCCTAACTCCTGAGATCCACCTTGAAACTTGCAAGGTACTCCTGAACGACCACCGAAAACTCTTCTCACTTGAACAGATAGGCTAAACATGACAACATACACTGTCCTGGGGTTGACTGGGTAAAGATACTTCTCGGGTTAACTGGAACTCCCACTTACCAGGAGCAGGGGAAATACAGGTAAGAAGAGGGAGGATTTACCCATGAAACACACAGTATTATCTCATCACCTCCATTCCTCACAACAAGTGACATCATGACAATGCAGAGCACACCAAACAGGTATAGACACCATAAAGCAACATTACTTTACCTAACAGAACCCAACAGTCCAACTTATAATGAGTCTACACTAATTCGAGCCAACGCAGACCAAACCAAGACTTAATACGACATACTCTTAAAACCTTTCGCGCACGAAACAACGATTTGCGTTCCATGTGATGGGTTGTGTCAAAGCACATGGACCGCAAATCGGGTGAAAAAGCGGAAAAAAAAATAACCAAAAAATAAGTTTTCGGTCGATTTGTGTCAAATTTTGGTGCATTCTAGCAGCCACGTGTCTCTCCCGAGGTAAGTAAGACCTTGGCAACACTGCAGTGGCTCATGTGGGCCTGTACGTAGTGATAACATCTCAGTGCTCTACAAGCAGTCAGATAGTAGGACCGTGCCGCGTTGCGTTGTCCCTTTAAATCCGTCATTTTCCCCCTCCCACCTGAGACTGAAGCCATTATTGAAATATTGTGATTGTACAGTGTTTTTACTATTCTGTGAAGTGATTGTGTCTATTAACATAGATATATTGTTTGTAAAGCATTTGGGGCCCGTTATCAGCCGCTAGGCCTAGAGGCAGGAGTCTGGTTTGTAATGGAGGGGTTTCCACTCTCACCCTGCCCGTAAATGATGTATACCTTTATAGTGAAGCCATTACTTATATCTGTGAAACATAGTGCCTGGATTAGTGAAATAACTGACCTACCATAGCAGGCATTATGTTATGCCATAGAGATAACATAGACATATGCATTAGTTGCTAAGGGAACAGGCGCTATCGTACGCCATACAGTAAGGAAGGGAATAACAGAGGAGGCTGGGATGGAATCATGTGATAGTGTTTTATATTGCATATGGTTCAGTGTGAAATATACTTATAAAACAGTGCAGCGAGTGTTCACCGAGACATATTGCGTGCACTGACTGACAGCGGAAAGTTTACGTAATAATCAGAGACAAGAAAATACGCCACACAGCGACACATGTATGGCATTATATACGTATGTCGTGCAGTGAATGTTCGTGGTGAAATCTGTTGTGTGCATCGCATGTGTTAGGCAAACATAGTGCAAGGAAGAGAGAATAAGCCACACACACACACACACACACACACACACACTACCTAACTCCTCTTCAAATCCTTCAAGTTCCTGCCAGCAGCTCAACACCTCTGGAACAAGTGAGTTATCCATATTTTGTTGATTTGTATATTGACCTATTTCTACATATCTATGTTTTTTACACAAATAAGTATTGTTTTTTTACATATACACATATGAGATGGAAGAAAATTCAGCTTCAGTATCAATACCTAGCGAAAAGAGTAGTGGTCATGTTGAGTTTCTGAGAGCACTATCAAAAAGCTTATGAGATTTCACGTGTATAATATTTTGAGTAAAATAATAATAATAATAATAATAATAATAATAAAACCTAAAGAGCGAAAATATGTAGGAGTTCCTGAGGCAGGGAAATTGAGTGTTTTTATCTCGCTTGCGGGTGAGGAAGAGTATTCTATCTTTGTCGTCCATTTACTCGAAAACAATTGAACGTATCGACTTCCTGTAAGAACCATGATAAAGATCAGAGAATTCTACGTATGTACAGGACATAACTATGTAGTTTCTCTAATGAAAAGTTGTTGTTACGTAGGTGGTTACTGTGCGCGCATGACGAAAGCGCACCACGGCCGCGAGTACCCTGTAGTTTTTTGCTATTTACTCGGAAACTATAAGGCGTATCAAAACAAAAAGGTATCAAGAGAAAGCTTATGAAATTCTACATAAGATTATATAATAAAAACATAAGGTGGGCGAGAAAATTTTTGCGCTAGAGCTCCCTGAAAAAAAAATAATAATAATAATGGCGTTTAGTTTTTGGCTATTTTCTCGAAAACTACAAATCGCATCACAACCGGACACACCTCATTAGAAAGCTAATGAAATTCTCTATCAAAACTCTTAATAACGTTTTTCTGTATGATGGAAAACATTCGAACGACGATGTTGGGAAGTGAGATCAACGTTCCAAAATGTTTATTCACGACGTCCTGATGTACTTTTATTTATTTATTTATTTTTTTTTTGGGCTTATCAGCTAGAACAAACATCGGCGAAAATAAGATGATGCGGGTTTCAGAGCAATATTTAAAGGTTTGGGTGGCGAAAATAAGGCGGGGATACATGTTTTTTGCGTGGAGCAGGCGGCCTGGCGGCGCGCGCAGGTGAGTAAAATCGTGAGCCATGAAACTTATTAAAACTTATGGGTACGGGAAAGGGTTAAAGGAAAAAAAAAGGAAAAAAGAAAAGAAACGTCATGCTACAAAGTACAGATCTATGAAAAGACATGGAAGGGGAGAAGTAGAAATAAAGGATAAGGGGAAGAGAGCGGGGGTTCACAGAAAGGATCAGAACATGACATGAGATGTTTGGTAAACATTACTCTGCTCAAACACTACATTTATTAATTTGTTTTTACAATAGTACTAACATAGGCTCGGGTACTTCACCGCTGTACTCACTGGGTTACCAGAGTGATAATAACGAGGATCAAATTTGGGGGACCATCAACTGAATTGTACCAAACTTGGTGGGAAAGTAAAAAAGGAAATGAGGTAAAAAATCCAGGCACTTCAACACACACACACACACACACACACACACACACACACACACACACACACACACACACACACACACACACACCGCATTTACAGCAGCAGTATTACTCGTACATCAGTCACAGTTTGGGGTTGTTGGTAATTTCACCATCTGCCAAAGATGTTAAAACATGTTTGGTTGTACACTATCTGTACTGGACACGTAAATAAAAATCTCCACATGAAGGGCAATAAACACACCTTTACAACAGCATACATTCCAATCAGTCAACATTTTAAGCATCGTATGCATCCTAAAAATGACGAATAAATTACTAACGGACTTTATTCACCCTTCAGTACAAGATATTTCCCTTGAATAAAGTCATCCGGTAAGCAAGAATAAAATAACCTATAAATTACGATACAGAGATGAAGGGATTATGGGAAGCAGCTTATTGTACCCCAACCTGACTTTCTCCCTCTCCTCCCTCCTTAACCACACACACACACACACACACACACACACACACACACACACACACACTGGTCTGCATTTACCTACGTTCTTTGTAGCTAATACCTTTACAACGATAAATATTTCAGTCAATCAGTCAATCACCCAATCAACTTTGCTAGGGCAGCAGTATGGCGGAAGGTGAATAGGAATGATCACTGACCACTACGTTTGTGGTTCTGGTGTGAAACAACAAAAATAACGATCGGTCTTATGAACGTCCGCCAAGCATTGCTAATTTCAGAGCATTGTATTAAGTATGCTACTCAGTAAATTTATTCCATTTTCATAATTAAGTACGGTACTGTACTTGGCTGAGCCCTGAGTGGTTTAGCCACTGTTAAAGTATTTTAGTCATAGCATTGTAGCTGTAATTTCCGACTGTGCTATATAACATGGTTTTTATTTTTTTTCCCTGTTTTCACTGATATAAAATCGTTTTCTTCTACGTTACTCATGTCTCAAATAAAACAGAAAATCAATAAGAGAAGCCACCCAAACAATGATGACTGAAATCCCATATGTAACACATGTTTTTATCATGATTCACTAACCAGCATCTCTGTGACTGCTTTGCTAATCAGTGAGTGGACAGCCGGCGAGGCGATCATGACTGCTCATTAAAAAGTTAACTGGTAGTTCACCAGTGATCATGTTACCCCATTATAAAAGGGTGCTTGCTTGACGCTAAACTATACTGCTAAACTGCCATCCTAAACCGCTACACAGCCACATAGTCAGATTTTTTTTTGTTTTATGCAAGGAAGAAGGAACCAAAGGCCATGGGCCCACATACTGTTCCCTCCAAGAAAAAGCAAAAACAATACAAAAGAGAGCCAAATTCAAGATCCATTCATTTCGAGATGCCTGGACACACTGCGTTTGAAAGGCTGGAGATCAGAGGAAGTAGGGAATACAGACAGAGAAAGACAGTTCCAGAGTTGACCTGTTACATAAATAAAGGACTGGGAGTAACGGTTAACTCTTGCATTAGAGAGTTGGACAGAAAAAGGATGAGAGTTTGTTGCTAGACGGGTAATACGTGCCCGTCGTAGAGATGGAGGGATGCAAGCAGACAGTTCAGAGGAACAGTGACCGTTAAAGTAGCGATAGAAGAGAGATAAAGATGCAACAGTGCGGCGAAGAGACAAAGGTTGAAGGGAATGAGTAAGAGGAGGAGAGTTAATGAGACGAAAAGCCTTTGACTTCACCCTATTGAGAAGAACTGCATGTGGGGAGCCTCCCCACACATGAGAGTTGTAATCCATACATGGGCGAATAAAACCCGTGTACAAGGTCTACAACTGTACAGGGGTAAAGAAAGTTCGGAATCGGCTTAGCACACCTAATCTCTTGGAAGCAGGTCTCACAAGAGATGTAATATGTTCTTTCCAAGACAAATCCCGAGAGAATGAAACATCAAGCATGTTCTAGGATGATGCAGGACATAACTGTTCATTATTAAACATTAGTGGGTAATCCTGAGGAAGATTTTGTCGGGTTGATAAATGTAAGAACTGAGCTTTTGATGCATTAAAAATAAGGTTATTTTTACCCCAATCAAAGATACGAGCCAAGTCAAACATTAGGTGTGCCATAGCCTCATCCCTTTTGTGTTGAAGTAACTGCTGAGATGGACGTTGTGGAGACCGAATGGAAAGGTGAAGGGTGGAATCATCAGCATATGAGTGGATAGGGTTAGATGTACAGCGTAGAAGGTCACTGATGAATGAAAGGAAGAGAGTTGGTGATAGGACAGAGCCCTGAGGAACACCACTGTTGACAGGTCTAGGAGAAGAACGATGCCCGTCTGCAACAGTGGCTATAGAACGACCAGAAAGGAAGCTAGAGATGAAGGCACAGATAGAAGGATAGAAACCGTAGGAGGGCAGTTTGGAAATTAAAGATTTATGCCAGACTCGATCGAAAGCCTTTGAGATGTCAAGTGCAATGGCAAAGCTTTCGCCAAAGTCCCGAAAGGAGGATGACCAGGAGTCTGAAAGGTAGGTGAGAAGATCGCCAGTGGAGCGTCCCTGACGGAACCCATATTGACGATCAGAAAGAAGGTTGTGACAGGAAAGGTGCTTTAAGATTTTTCCGTTAAGAATTGACTCGAAAACTTTTGAGACACTGGATGTTAAAGCAATTGGACGATAGTTAGAGGGTTGGGAATGGTCACCCTTCTTTGGGACTGGCTGAATGAGAGCAAACTTCCAGCAAGAAGAAAAGGTACAAGTTGAGAGACAAAGGCGAAAGCGTTTACCTAGGCAGGGTGTAAGCACAGAAGCACAGTTTTTGAGGACAACAGGAGAGACTCCATCAGGCCCATACGCCTTGTTAGTATGGCCAGTGATGGCAGAAAATACATCAGCTGAAGACATTTTAATGTCAGTCATGAGGAAGTCAGAGGGGGGAAGTGATGGAGGAACAG
>JAGKTI010015346.1:0-20618 GCA_018397915.1 Birgus latro | reverse complement strand
AAAAAAGTATTGACCATCTCAAATCAACGAATCTTCATCTTCAGATGATTCTTGGACCTCAGTGCGTAAGCATTTATTAGCTTTACCAGGGCATGTACATCCTATTTAGCAGGGTATCTGTGCTTTTGCGCATAGGCAGTTATGTAAGCATTTTGATACATTGCACTTGCAAGCAGCTGGTTTTGCTGATGTTGGTTTTGCTGGTTTGGTCATCATTATGGGTTGTAGTATGCCATTGACAACTCTTCTGCCATACAGGGTGGGAGGTGGCAGAGACAATTTCCAGGACTAGTTCCTGACCATCCCCCTTTGCTGAACTTCTTCAGTGTCTCGATAACACGCAGAGTAGGCCAGCATGCTCTCCAACACATGTTTCTCTAACTGTCAACACAAACTACACGCATGCTACACACTACACTTCCTTTTCAAAATTAGATAAAAATGGCGTCCAAACACCCAGCCTCGGAGTCCCCAGGGGGGGACCATAAATCCGCCCCTCTTCCAGTAACGACTCTAGGAGCTGCCTGGAACCACTGTCTGACTCTCTCCTTCTTCATTTCTGCAACATTCGAGGCTTTTCATCTAGATGACTTTCGTTCTGTTAAGCACCACCTCTCCTCCTCTAAACCTCACCTTCTCTTCCTCACTGAGACTCAGCTGTCTGAGGTAACTGACAGCAAACCCTTTTCTGTATCCTCCTACTATTTCTATACTCATTTCAAAGCCAAAGGTGACTGTTGTGTGTATGTACGCAATGATCTATCTTGCTCTCGTGTTCCTGAACTTGATTCTTCTGAATTCTCTACTCTCTGGCTTCGGCTCTCCTATCATTCTCTGACTAAATATATCTGCGCTGTTTACTTATCTCCTAATTCTACTATCAAAAATTCTTTTACTATCCTACATCTATGATGGAACACATTCTCTCCATTTCTCATCAAAAAGTCTTTTACTCTCCTACATCTATGATGGAACACATTCTCTCCATTTCTCATTTCTCTGAAATCTCCATTCTAGGAGATTTCAATGTTCACCACCATCTTTGGCTCTCCTCTCCTTTCACTGATCCACCTGGTAAACAAGCCTACATCTTTTCTATCCTTTATGACGTAGAGAAGCTTGTACAGCACCTTATCCGTATCCCTGACTGCCATGGAGAGAGTTCCAACATACTTGACCTCTTCCTAACAACAAATCCTTCTGCTTACACTGTTAATATTCTTTCCGTTGGGCTCCTCCGATCATGACCTTATTACCTTAACCTGTCTTATCACTCAAGTACGGCCTGTGGACCCTCCAAAGAAACTTCGTCTGTGGCACTTTGGAGCTGTAGATTGGGAGACCATCAGGCAATACTTCTTTGATTTTCCTTGGAATAAATATTGCTTCCATGGCCGGGAGGCAACTGAGTGTGCCTTGTGCATTATAGAGGTTATTCTTTCGGGCATGGAAGCATACATTCCTTTCTCATATCCTTTGACTAATGCAAGAAAATCTTGGTTTAATCACGCTTGTTCTAAAGCTGTCCACAACAAGGAGAGGGCCTATAAAAGGTACTGGAGCCAACCCCCCCCCCCCCCTGAATCATATATTTCTTATGTTTCTGCCCAAAATCGTGCTAAGTTTGTTCTTCGATCTGCTAAAAATAATTTCATCTGCACTAAATGTTCTCAACTCTCCAACTCAAATTCTTCCCGCTCCTTCTGGCACCTTGCCAAAAACCTTCCTAACACCTTTACCTCATCATCCTTCCCTCCTCTTTTCTACTCTGATGGTTCTGTAGCTATTTCTTCTACTGATAAAGCAGATTTCTTCGCTCAGACTTTCTCCTAAATTCCACCTTAGACGATTCCAGTGCTGTTCCTCCATCAATTCCCCACTCTGACTTCCTCATGGCTGATATTAAAATTTCTTCAGCTGATGTATTTTCTGCCATCACTGACCTCAGTACTAACACGGCATATGGGCCTGATGGAGTCCCTCCTGTTGTCCTCAAAAACTGTGCTTCTGTGCTTACACCCTGCCTAGGTAAACTCTCTCCCCTTTGTCTATCAACTTGTACCTTTCCTTCTTGCTGGAAGTTTGCTCTCATTCAGCCAGTCCCAACGAACGATGACCATTCCGAACCATCTAACTATTGTCCAATTGCTTTAACATCCTGTGTCTCAAAAGTTTTTGTCAATTCTTAACAAAAAAAATCTTAAAGCATCTTTCCTGTCACAACCTTCTTTCTGATCGCCAGTATGGATTCCGTCAGGGACGCTCCACTTGTGATCTCGCCTACCTTTCAGACTCCTGGTCTTCCTCCTTTCGGGACTTTGGCGAAAGCTTCTCCATTGCACTTGGCATCTCAAAGGCTTTCGATCGAGTCTGGCATAAGTCTTTAATTTCCAAACTGCCTTCTTACGGTTTCTCTCCTTCTATCTGTGCCTTCATCTCTAGCTTCCTTTCTGGTTGTTCTATATCTGCTGTTGTAGACGGCCATCGTTCTTTTCCTAGATCTATCAACAGTGGGGTTCCTCAGGGCTCTGTCCTATCACTAACTCTCTTCCATTTATTCATCAATGACCTTCTAAGCTGTACATCTAACCCTATCTACTCATACGCTGATGATTCCACCCTTCACCTTTCCATTCGGTTCCCGCAACGTCCATCTCAGACTTCAACAAACAAGGGATGAGGCTATGGCACACCTAATGTCTGACTTGGCTTGTATCTCTGATTGGGGTAATAATCATCTTGTTGTTTTTAATGCATCAAAGACTCAGTTCTTACACCTATCGACCCGACAAAATCGTCCACAGTAGTACCCACTAATGTTTGATAATGTCCGGCTCAGTTCTGCATCATCCTTGAACATGCTTGGGGTTTCATTCACTCGGGAATTATCTTGGAAAGAACATATTACATCTCTTGTGAAATCTGCTTCCAAGAGATTAGGTGTGCTAAGCCGACTCCGAACTTTCTTTACCCCTGCACAGTTGTTGACTTTGTACACGGGTTTTATTCGTCCCTGTGTGGAGCACAACTCTCAGTGTGTGGAGGCTCCCCACTTGCAGCTCATCTCAATAGTGTGTAGTCAAAGGCTTTTCGTCTCATTAACTCTCCTCCTCTTACTGATTCCTTTCAACCTCTGTCTCTTCATTGCGCTGTTGCATTTTTGTCTCTTTTCTATCGCTACTTCAACGGTCACTGTTCCTCAGAGCTGTCTGCTTGCATCCCTCCACCTCTTTGACGGGCACGTAACACCCGTCTAGCAACAAACTCTCATCCCTTTTCTGTCCGACTCTCTAATGCAAGAGTTAATCGTTACTCCCAGTCCTTCATTTATGCAACTGGTCAACTCTGCAACTGTCTTCCTCTGTCTGTATTCCCTACTTTCTATGATATCCAGTCTTTCAAACGCAGTGTGTCCAGGCATCTCGAAATGAACGGATCTTGAATTTGGCTCTCTTTCATATTGTTTTTGTTTTTACTTGGATGGAACAGTATGCGGGCCCATGGCCTTTGGTTCCTTCTTCCTTCCATAAAAAAAAAGAAAAATGTAGGCTCGCTTGTAAACAATAAGTTGGGATAGTGCACGAAGTAAATGCTGATGAAAAGCATCTTCAGTAGGAGGTAAGTTTCGCAGATCTGCTTGATGCAAAAACATATTCCCTCAACACAGTTAGGTCATCAAATGTCTTGGCAGCATAAAAACTGACCAGAAAAGCTCTTGCTTCTTTAACAGTACCGTTTGTTAGATCCAGTTCAGCACCACTTTCACAGTAACATGATATCTCTGAAAACTGTCCAGCTTTCTGTAAAGCTATCTTGGCTGCATTTCATTTTCCACGAATGTAGCTCAAGCTGTCACCTCCTGAAATCACGTAAGCGAATATCAGTGCACGTGCAAAGGTCTGTTTTACTGTTTAGTATTTATGTGACAACAACTGTACAAGTTCATGCACTGATAAATACTTAACCAGCTTCTGGATCCACATTTCTGTCACACACTGTAAATGACAGTAGTGGTACATGGACAGGACAGCAATGTCTGTGTCTGTTGTAACATGTGACTGTTCATGAAGTCTAGTTGCATACGCAAGATGAGCTCTTATACGGGTATCTTCGTCGTGTTCTTCACATCTGAGTTCTTCAATTTCATGAACACTGCCTCTTCTAATCCTTGCAGTCTTATCTTTGCTGGAAAATGTACCACCAAGGGCAAGGGAGATAACTTTTGGTATAAAGGTGTCTGTTGGCACAGATCATCTGTGATATGAAATCCAGCAGACTAGCCTTGTTCCTGGAACTTTTCATAAGGACTTTCCAGTTGGGAATGCTAACATTTTCTGCTGGTAAAAACTGTGGTGTGCTGGTGTTTCCACGAGGAATTCTTTCATCTGCCTTAGGACTTTTTCACTTGAAAAATCATAACGACCGCCAACAAAATGGATTTCGTGGACTCCTTTTGGGTTCATTTCCATTATCTTTGCTGCATATCGTTCGACTAAATTACCAAACGTTTTAGAACCAAGGGTTTGGAACCCCTGTATAAATGCAATGGCATCAATAAAATAAACAGCCGGTAACTCAGATGCAGGTAACACGTCTGTTTGGGTGACTCCATCACTTTGAGCCACAAGTTGTGCAATAAAATTGTCTTTGGTCATTGCAAAGCCGCATGGAAACTTGGGATCAGGCTAAGACAGTGAGCTTGGATAAGGTGCCCATTCGTGTGAAAATGCTTCCCTTCGAGTCGCCTCATCTTCTTGGAAAACTTTCAGAATTGTTTGTTCAGACTGGTTTTCTTTTGCTGTGGAAAGCGTTGTATCTCTGGAGGAATAATCTTTGCAGATCCTGTTTCTTCAGCTTTTTTCATTGCTGCAATGCCTTTTGCCTTTGCAAAGATGATATCATTTGATGGATGTTTCTCTCCAGCAACAATGTTCACCAGATCATTGTTATTCACAGAAGCAAATGAGTTAATCATAGCAGTTGAAACTATGTGCTTCATCTTTTCAATCAAATCAGCATCCTATTGGGTTTGTTTATTTGAACTTCCATGAGGGCTTCCAGATGTCCCATCTATGTGAACCATACTTTTCACTGCTGCTGAAACTTCGTTTAATAATGGTGTAGCCTTGATATATTTGTCACGAGCAGCTTGGTTTTGTGTGGTGCCTTTAAATAAAGATGTCTTTCCTTCCCTCTAATATGTCTGTTCCAGGGCTAGATCGGTCAATGTTCCACAGAAGGCCCTTTCTGATTGACGCACAGTAAATTGTCCCTCAGGATACTTCTGGAAAACATCCGGATGAGTGACTTCTAGCATTTGCATGTCATATAGATATGCCAGCAGACAGTTGCAGTATTTGAAAAGTTTGGAAGAGACCACAAACGGGATCATGGACTGCACCTCTGTCAAATGATCACTCCATGAGCCTGACCTCTCAGCTATAATGTATCTCTTCAGTATACACCATCTCCACAAACATGGACCAGAAATTGGATATTGGGCCAAGAGTATCTTCAAGTGTTACCCAGAGTGGATGAAGAAGGAGGAGAGCCTGTTTAACCAGATGCATTTTGGTTGTATATCTTCCTTGAATGAAAATTCCATAGCCTTTACAAAAGCAATTTTTTGGCATAACTTGTGTTGTAATTCATACTGTATATCCTTTTGCAATTTTATATGTCGTATCTACAGCCCAATCGGCGGTAGTGGACGAATTTTGGTCTTAATCTGATCGTTCAAAATTAAGTATTTAGCAAATTTGTAATTCTGGGGGGAAATCGAGATTTTCGCATTAAACGATAAAAAAAAATAGTTTTGCAATGCGATTTTCAAATGTATCTTACTTTTTGATACACTTTAGATATCCTTCTTAACAGCTAAGGCACTGCAAAAAGTTTATCTGTCGGGTCCAACAAAACCCCTTTTTTTGCAAGATAGCCTCAAGTGGCTCCCTGACTAAAGGCTGTTTGCGTTCCTGTTGGTCAGCACTACATATCTTGGGCATGAATCTGGATTGCTCAGGCCTCTGGAACTTTAGATGGTGGCCCTAAATACGCATCAAGAACACATGTTGCACGATAGCCTCAAGTGGCTCCCTGACTAAAGATTGTTTGCAGTTCCTGTTGGTCAGCTTTACATATGTTGGGCGTGAATCTGGATTGCTCAGGCCTTTGGAACTTTAGATGGTGGCCCTAAATACGCATCAAGAACACATGAGCAAGAACCTTGTCTGGCACACTGAACATTGCACTTACAGCAATAAAGTTTACCTGCATCCCCTTTTCAGAAAAAGAATGGTCATGCACCTAGTCCAGTCAGGAGGAATGATACCAATTCACCAAACTGCCTCTATGGCTCCATGTAATTTCAGGATCATGGCTTCACCCAAAATTTGATTAGTTCTGCAGAGATGTCACAAGCACCAGCTGCCCTGCCACTTTTCAGTCTAGCCACTGCGTTCTTGATTTCCTCTGTAGAAGTCACAGCATTGTTGATTGATTGAATAACAGCTGGTGGTTGCACGCCAGCTAACACAAACTCTCCACTTCGGGGTTTTACAGTATACAGCTTCTCAAAGTACTCAGCTAAACGAGATGTATTCTCACCCACTTCTGACATTAGTCATCCATCTCCTGTCCAGAAAGTTAACCTGAGAGGCGAGACTGAAGCATCTCAGGGCTCAACAAGCATGTCTAAGGACATTTAGATGTAAGGAACCTTGTACCTCCCCGGTAATTTCACTGGCATACCTCTCCTAATCCTATCTCACAAAAACTCTTGCCCAACGAAAAATTAGTTTTTGCTGCTTCCAATCCCCAGCCAGTCTGACAGCAATACTCATCAGTTGTAGCCAGCACCCTTGGTGAGACAAATCCCCTCCATGATCTCGGATATTCAGTAGCTACTGCCGGAGTAACATGGTTAACCCGCCGAGACCCAACCGTTTTTTTACCCAGCCTACCCCCAGATCCTGACCGATTTTCGACTTTTTGTTTTTTGGCTGAAACCTTCGCTTTTGGTGAGAAACATCGAAAATTCATAGTGAAATCGCGATCCTGAGGTAAAAAAAAATGTTGATAGAGGTGTCACTCAACCTTACGTTTTCCTTCTTTTTCAGGGTACCTGGCTAAGAAAACGAACTATAGAAGGGTTGACTAATTCAAGCCACTTTAAATTACGTATTTATTTCATTTATTTGGTAAGAATTTATGTGTAGTAAAAGTCTATAATGGTTTTCACACAATAATATAGGCGTTTATAAGCATTGTTCACTTACCCAAAACCCCAGTATATGGCACCTTCCTTTACGACATTACCACCTCATCACTTCTGTTTGTTTCTACCTCTAGCTTCTTTGTTTCTTTGTCCTCCACCTCAGGAATCACTTTCACCGTGAATTTCGTCATTAAAGAGACCGTGGGGCAACACACCTTTACTGGCTAGGTTGCTGCTAACAGGTGAATTGCCCAGTGTGGGGGGAGGGGGGGAGGGGGGTTAGGAGGGGCCAGGCAATATCCCCGCTTGACAGCAGGTAGAGGAAGGTCTCCCACATATGCCTACCAAAAATCACCCGCGAATGTTGAAAAATGTGCACACAATGAACCTTGCAATTGCGTGACGTATGGTCTATGTCGTTGGGTCTGTCCGCGGAAAAAAGTTGCGATGTACACCTTACGTCGATGGGACTCGGCGGGTTAAAGGCTTCCCATCGTTCAGTGTGGTCCACAACAGCTCTGAGCACCTCGAACTAAAGTAGGGCTGCTGCTGCACAACTACTCATAAGCACACTCCGCACCCCAAAGTTTCTGAAGAGGAAACTGTTTTACATGGCATCATGAGGTACTCTCAGTTTTGATATGCAGCCTTAGAGTAGCAACTACAAGTCTGATCAGTAGTTAAGAACTCTGCACTCCTGAAAAAACTGCAGATCTGAATGATCTGCAGGTACTTACAAAGCTGTAGCCAGTCTCCATAGCAACCTTGCCAGCACCGGAATACCACGTGCAAAATTGCAGATCAGGTTGCTGGCATCATGATCAAGCAGTGTTCTACTTGTAGATTTTTCCACATTTCAGAAGGTAAGATCCATCGGAATTCTTGGTTCCAGAGCCATGGAGATCTACATATTCCTTGAAGCCTTCCTTGTCAGTGCCACTAATTATACTGAACTTGTCCACGATCAACAGTGTGTTCTGCAATCGACACTGTTTCACAACTGAATCGAGTCTGGGATGGAACAATTCTTTTCTTTTCGAGATTGCTGACCACAGTAGAAGCATAATGTATAAAGAGAAATGAAACCTATATTATGCTTCAACTTCACCAGTGGTACAACATAAGCTCATCAACTGGAGTAACCCCGTCAACAAAAAATGGCAAAGCAGGTAGAAACTGTCGCAGCAACACCTCTAGGATTTGCTCCATTGTCACAGCCACATTAGTTGTATATGTAACCATCGCATCGCTGTGACACTTGCCACGGCTGTGATGTCTCATCTTAGAGTGTGCAACCATGATGACCCACAGTCACCCCAACTCTCATGACAAAAGAGGGAGTCGTTCATCTTCCAAGAGGTTTAGAACACTCTAAGCCCCCAGCATAAAAGATACCACCTGACAAGGTCTTGCGGAGTTTGGCCTGATCAGTGATTGATGAAGGCTCTAAGATTTTGGAAGAACAAAGACGCTGGAAGCCCCTACACTGCAACCTTTGCCCTGTGGTAGGAAGAAAGGAGTCATCTTGGGTCCTCTCATCACCCTTGCAGAGAGAACTCACCACTACCACCACAACCACAACCACAACCACCAACACCATGGCCAGGTGAATATCCCTCATATTCCTCCCACTCATATGGTCAATGTACGGGGCGCCTTTAAACAAACCAGTAAACAGCTGCACAGCAACAGCCGCCTCACACTCTTCTCCAGACACAGTTGCCAAACTGCAGGGCACTGTCACATCCAGGATTGGTCGCCTGCCAGACAGCTTCATCATCTACCATCTGGCTGAAGACAATTTGGAGGCTGTGCAAATGGTATTATGACCCGCTCCCAAACATTTGGTAGACAACCAGGCAAGACAAAAAAAAATTCATGTGCTGGGATCAAGAATGTCACCTGGAGAAACTGATGAACTATTGTGTCTCCCCCGACCCCTTCTCCAGCGCGTCCCAGCACCAGAAAGAGGAGGGTGCCCTTGAGGAGGAGAACAACCTTTTTCCTATGGGTAGCATGTACGGCACCACCAACGTAGCCAGATTAAGGGAGGGAGGAAGAAACTGCGCTAGACAATTTGACTGTATCACAGGAAGGGGCTGCTGCCATGCCGTCTGATTGTATTTCTTACTCAGTGAATGGAGACAAAATAACCTTGTATCATTTAATGATAGTAAAACCAAATATATACAGTTTACTAATAGACAGATGTGATGTTGCCATATCCCTATATTACCTTCAGTGCTACTAATATTCGTATCTCCTAAAGTATTGAAATTCTCGGTGTTTCACTTAACAGTGCCCTCAATTGGACCTCTCATGTCAGATCACTTGCTAAAACTGCCTAAACGAAACCTGGATTATTGTACATAGCCCGTAAATTCTTCACTGACGAGCAGTTGGCTATAATTTATATGAGTCATGTGCACTCTCAGCTAGAATATTGTTCACCTTTGTGGAATTTTGTGGAGATGTTGCACTAAAACAAATAGACAAAATTCAGAACATAGCTGTTAGAATTATTAATTACCCTGCTATTATAAATAAACTACCTCCTCTACAAGGAAGAAGGAATGTTGCCTCCCTTGCATTATTTTGCCGATACTTTTATGGCAAATGCTCAGACGAAGTTGCATCCATTGTGCCGCCTCTCCATGCCTTCCCTCGTGCTACACGGGCATCTGGCAGCGCTCATGGCTGGAATGTCACACAGCCATATTGCAGAACTTTTGCCTAACAGAATTCTTTTATTTCACGAACTGCATCTCTCTGGAACTCGCTTCCCCAGAATTGTTTCCCCCAACCTTCAACCTACAGCTGTTCAAGTCCAACTGTTACAGTTTTTTTTTTTTTTTTCATGAATGGAGGACGGCGTTATTCTGGTGTATGGGTTATTGTTTTTATTCATTTGTTTTTCCTTCCTCTGTTCTGTTATTAAAAAAATAAAAAAATAAATCTTGGATTGTTTATATACATTTGTTTTTCCTTCCTCTGTTCTGTTATTAAAAAAAAAAAAAAATCAATCTTGGACACCCAGTAGATATAGTAAAAGAAAACAGTATAATTAACATATTAGATATTAAAGTATAACCAAAAATAGACTATGCACTGTATGGACACTCTGGCTTAACGACCAACTTCATGACCGATAGTCATAACAAAAAAAAAAAAAAAAGGTCTCGGGAGTCCTGCCCTGCCAACACTCAAGGAGGGACCCCCAGCAAACGTCAGTAGGGATCAGCTAAGACCAGCTGTTTCCGATGGTTTCTTCCATTTTAAATATACTAGCGTATTTATGCACAGGGATTCGATCCATGGATACTAGGTCTGGCTATCCAGGCTTCAAATAAGGCCTGGCTACAGGGTGGTAGGTGTGAAGAGTAATTTAAAGCACCTGCTCCTCCAAATAATTAAACACCGACTGACCACTGAACCTGGTTTGTGTCGACAATACATGAACAATGTCTCAATGTGTCTTGATAATATCTAGGCTGCGTTCTATGCTTGATAATCTATTTTTACTGGCTTTCAGTGACAGTATGTGTTGCTTTAGGCAAACATGAACCCTTTAAAGACTGATTTTGAATATGTGTTAGGCAAAAATATTCTCCTAAAGGGTTAACTCTGAAATGTCTGGTAACATATCCCTACTGAACCCTTACTGTTCCAACTTCATTTAATGATACTTTGCTTGACGATAAAACGATGGGCAATACAACCGAAACGAAGGATACCTGTACAGTGCATCTTCATATGCTACATGCATTAAGTGAGTAACAATAGAAAAAAAAAGATAGGAAATGCCATGTAAAGTATTCAGTTTCGCAATGTGCATCGGCAAGCGTCCTGCAGTTATTCCCATGTAGAATTCTGTACTAGATGACACATGTGAGATGGCACATAGAAGTTTCCCCAGGATTCATCAAGCAGTTTTTGGCAGCACTTTGTGAAATGAAGTCAATGGCAGTTTGAGGTTGTTGCAACGATCAGTGCCATAAGAGCTAAAGAGTTAGGACTGCGAGATACTATTATAACTTGGAGAAGTAGTCATAGCCTTCATTAACTACATTCTTACAAGAGGCCTTTCTTCATCATCATCATCATCATCATCATCATCATCATCATCATTCAAACCTCCTTCCTAACCCAAGGTAGGGTGAGGTAGGAACAGGTGTAAGATAAGACTCGGTAGAATGAGATACAAACCTAATTTTGCCAGTTGAATGGGTCACACTCAAGTTCATTCTCCATTCAAGGCCCCAGAATCATGGCTGTGATAGTTCGAAAAACAGTCCACATGTAACTACACACTCACCTATCTGATAGTCAATCTGACGACTGTCAAGTTGAAAATGGTTGACAAGGCATGGTCATACACTCCTTCGCACAAAATTTTATCATGCAACTCGATCTCTTGTCAGTTCTCTAGCCTCGTTAGCTCCTACACGTCCCAAACACTCATTTCTATATCTATCCACCTTCTTCACAGGCCTGTCACGCTTCTTCCCACCTTCAAATTTGCTCAGAGATGCCCATTTGGCATATTAAAAGTATAATACATCTGGAGGTAGCAAGTGTAACTAAAGAGGATTTCATAGCATTAAGTGTAACCCATTAAAAAATATAAACTCCAAATACCAGCAACTGATGGTTTAGATTAATGACCACAGACTGTACACGTGTCATAAAGGCAGATAAAGAACTATAGATAGATTTATGACACACACACACACACACACACACACACACACACACACTTCAGTTGCTGGATTGTCATACTAACCATTAACCCTTGGCAATACAGTGTGTGTGTATGTGCGTCCCCAAGGGAACCACCTTGTTGTGGTATAGGGCTTGCGTACCCTGTAAATCTGGTGGGCCATACCAGTGGGGGGGGGGAATATCCTCCCAGCCTCAGCAGGAGGACAGGGTTGTCCATACTGGAGAGGTCATTGATTAAGGGATCAGACTGAGTGTTCCCAGGCCCAGTGCTTTGTGGATTACCTTTCAAAGGGCTAAGGCTATTGGAGTAAACCCCAAATGAAAAATCCGTGAGTGGAGCAGCATCCACTGCAACTGAGCGGCCAGAAACAGATGCCAAACTGCCTACCCCTGGCAGGGAGGGATTTAGAAAAGGTAACCTAAACATCTTCTGTTCCACACCACCTGGGCAAACAACTTTGTCTATCAAGGCATCCCACACTGCGGTCGAAAAAACAAAAGAATCCCTCTGACTCTTACTACTTGGAGTATATGAACCTTGCTTGATACTGACCAAGATACACGACCACGCCGTAGGACTGCCCTGATTGCCCATGAACTGAAAAAATACGTAATTGACATTGCTGCCTTGTACGAGACTCGCCTCTCAGGGAAGGGCAAGCAACCTGGAGAAAGGAATGCTTACTCCTGAAGACGATACCCAGACAATTTAGGAAATCACGGTATTGACTCGCAGTCCAAAGCAGCCGACTACAGAAGCTCCATTAATCACTTGTGGGTATATCAGAGAGGCTGATGTCCTGGTGCATATCACTCTGTAAAGGCCAATATGCAGCACTCATAAGTGCCAGTGCCCCAACACTTGACTCTGAGGAAACCGTCCAAGATTCTCTTTATGACTCTCTGGATCCTACCACTTGGTCAGTACCACATAATGACAGACTCATGCTGCTTGGAGATTTGAGTGCCAGAGTAGGAAAACATAATCACCACTGGCAAGGCATTATAGGCTGTCATGGTATTGGTAACATGAACAACAATGGCCTTAGATTTCTTTCCTTATGGTCAGAGCATAGTCAGGTCATTACCAATACCATTTTTCAACTTGAGAATAAACACAAGGCCACATGAAAGCACCAACAACCTAGACATTGTTACCTAATTTAGTATTACCTGGCATTTGAGGGTTAAAATACTACATTTCAGTTTCTTGGAGGATGAGCCATGGTGCATTTGTCGGCGTATGACTCGTTGCAGTTTGGTAAGTATAAGGCTATGATCTGTTGAGGAATCTGTGCCTCTCATAGTGTGGGCCATGAGATCTTCTTTTTGGTCTCTCTGCCGTACAATGACATAGTTAATAAAATCATCGCCTCACTACTGGCAATTTTTAAGAAACTGCTGAAAATTGCTTGTTTTCAAACCTTAATATCTCGGAAAGTATAGCATGTAGGGAAACGAATTAATGACCATTTTACTCTCCAACTGCTTTTCTTGCGAATGAGAGTATCCCCACTCTCTAGGTCTTTGCCTTGATGAGTAATTACCCGAGGAAGGTAATTCATTTTCGCCGCGAAAGCGGAGCGAGAGTAGGACGAGTTCTTGCATCGGCCCATGGGGCCAACTATGGCTTTGCTGTCAACATGATAACTTACTCCACTACTAGATAAACTAGACACTGCTGCATCCAAGGCATGCCTTATGGCACTATCACTGAGGTGTATGATTCATTTGAGGTGTATGATTCATTGGAGGACTGCTGGGCGTCAGGGAATGGGCTGTAAAAGAATAATTATACAGAGCGGACGCAAAAAAAAAAAAAAAATCAGTACGACTTTTTTTTCAGCCAATGTCTGACAATCTTACTTGTCCGAGAGCGAGTCACAGCAGCCTGAATTGTCAATAATTTAATATACATCTTTTCAGTACGTCATTTAATATACATATTTTTATGCATACATTTATCCTTTATTCACATTTTATTATTTGATATACATGTTCTCAGTATGGACAGTGTTTGTGTCGCTAATATACACGAGGTTGATGAAGAAACAGAGTGACCCGTAAATGGCGCTCCACTGGGCACTTGCCTTACGTGTTGCAGGGACGGCTCAGTCTGCTGGTGTGGGCGTGGGTGTGGCAGTGGCAATAGGGAAAGACCGTACCCACAACACACAAGAATCACGCGGTGGAGTGGAAGAGGGACAATATTTATGGACCATCCTATAAATGGTTAAAGAAATGGTCTCAATAAAGACACTAAAACCGTTATTCTCGTAGGGTATGGAGGCTCCCTAGCACCTATTCCTTAGAGATTTATTTTTGGATATGGCTGGTAAATATCTTTTCGTATGCTATTGATGCAGAGTATGGCGATATTGGAAGAATTTCCGTAACATAGGTGAGGACAGCGAGGTGTAATAAACAAAATAAATCGATTAGGAAAAGCTGTTAGTGAGCTTCCTTAACTGAGAGTAATACGAACCCAGGACACCAAGACCAGTATTCTCGTCGGATACGGAAGCTCCCTAATAAATTTTTCTAATCGATTTATTTTGCATATTACACCATCCTGTCCTATTCTGTTATATAAATCTCCCAAATATTGCCATACTTGGAATAAGTATCGTACAAAAAGAATATCAATCAGCCATATCCAAAAGTAAATCACAAAGAAGTGCTAGGCTCGTCCTTAACCGTCGAAAATACAGACCCAGAACAATGAGAGCATGGCCCCAATTCGACTCCTATCACTGTATATTAATAGTTATACTGAAAATCTTATAAGTATTGCATCTTTCATAGCTTTGGTAGTGTGCTGAGTTTACTGGTAGGGAATATATGTCGCTGAGCTGGTGGTTTTGCCGAATAAGTCGCTGAGGAAAAGGTCCTGGGAAAGTTAAGTCAATGAGAACACATCCAGCAGATAGGAGAATCTTGCAAATACTTCAGCTTTTGTGTGTAATCGGAATAATATCGTCTATTTCGGATGCTGACCCATTACAACAGGAACAGAAAAAATAAATAGCTAAAGAGGTAATTTTGTGGATTAAGTCACTGAGGAAAATGTATTAAGAGAGTAAAGTCAACGAGAAAATATCCACTGGTTATAAATATGTAGTAAATATTATAGCATCTATGTGACAAATAATTATTAAGGGCAGGAGAGCACATTAAACCAATAAAACAGTCTGCGTCTTTTACTGCTTTATTTTCCCCATCACCAGACGAATTTACTCAGCTTTGGAGAGAACCCTAGCAGAGGAAGAATTAATGAAGGCTGTATGAGATCTACCCAGCCCACCACCCTCCTGTTGGTGGATAGGGAGGCAACTGAGGGACGTTTGTATTACTGCATTGGAGTCGCCCAGCTGTATCGGTGCCACCGAGTGAAGGTGACCCTACCCAACACCACAAGAGAAGGTTAAGACGTAATGTGAAAAATAAATCACTTAGGGAGATATGCAACGAAGCCTTCTGTGCTACCAAAAATACGTCCCTCTGTGTCAATGATCCGTATTCTTGCCGGTTTAGAAAGCTCCCTAGCACCTCTTCCTAAGCAGTTTATTTTGCTGTTTAGCCTTCACTGGCCTCCTCTGACTTATATAAATAAATCTCATATCGCTATACTCCGCAGAAATATGAGTACAGAATTATACTAAATAGCCGTATATATATATTAAAAAAAAAAAAAAAAGGACTACATAACGGACGAAAATACAGACCAGTGAGAGCTCAGTCAAGGACCCGTATGCTCGTCAATGAAGGAAGCTCCCAAACACCATTCCCTAAGCGATTGTTTTGCTTATTACACCCGTTCTGTATTATATAAATCCTTCCAATAACGCCATACTCTTCGTAAATAATGTACAAAATTATACTGACCTTCCACATCCAAAACTAAATCGCCTAGGAATAGATGTCAGGGAGCTTCCTTAAACAACGAGAATACCAGTCAAAGAAAATGGCACACTATCTAGAACACTAGCGTAAATCTCAGTGTTTCTGTGTCATGGCGATAAAGTATTGCCATTTTGAGTTGTGCATACATATTAAGCATTCGAACCCAGTGGCCTCTTTTAAAAACTGCTTTCAACTATATCCCTTTCACTCAAACTTGGCCTAAACTTGCCACCTGACCATTGTGAATGCTGAGTTGTAACATTAGACTAACACTTAGACTATGATGCTAGTCACGAAGAAGCTGGATGGAAAGGATGTGGAGCTGTAGCACTGTCCTTTTCTGCAACTCCTCTAAATGAATTGAGCTGCTATAAGACGAAAATATGAGCCAAGATAAGGTGAAAAAACTACAGCAAACAACTGTATTTAGTTTGAGAGAGATTTTGAGACTTGAAGGGGTTAGACTTAAAAAAAAAAAAAAAAGACAACTACGCCCTTTTTACACTAAGCTGGTTTAAAATGTTCATCTCTTCATCTTGAATGCAGAGTTGTAACAATAGAAGAACAATAGAATATGGTGCTAGACACGATGAAGTGCAATGGAAAAGATATTGGGCCATAATACTGTCTTATTCAGCCACTGAAATACGTGGAAAAAGCTGCTATAGGACGAAAATCTCGGCCAAGTTAAGATGAAAGAACTATGGTTGATATATTCAGTTAGAGGGAGATTTTTTTACCATTAGGGGATAGATTTTTGCCTTTGTTATAAATATAAGTACCAGGTGATGTGCTAAGCTTCACAATAATGCCTAACGATAGAAGTAAGAGAATACACAGCATGACATTTTAATGATGGGGAAGGCGGTGGCTCAGTCGGTAGAGAGGTGGCCTGCAATCCTACCGGACCCAAGGCTTCGGTTTATAGGCCTTGACCGGACCCAGATTCAAATCCCCGCTTGGGCAGGGAACAGTTTAAGGATATGAATTTCATAAAAAAAAATCATACTTTACTGATCTACCAGAAGACCCGCTGACATGTAAAAATCCCTCCGCTAACACCAATACACCAGTCCTGTATGAGACAACTCTAGCATGTTTTCAATATGGACGGTGGGTGTTAGAGCCGAAGTGGTGACATCTAGAGGTATATGTTATGTAGGAGGACTACTGGGCCTTGGGAGAAGGCTGTGAAGCTTATGCCCAGAGTCAGACACCTAAAAAAAAAAAAAAAGGTGTAATAAGTTAAATCACGCGCCGAGGACGCTATGTCAGTAGCTGTAATAGGTAATACGAATCGCAATATAACTCTGTCTATCTGTATATCTATATCTATCTGCATATCTATNTATTATGGACATCTAAATTTTTCATCTGCCCTCTCATCGCACCAAGCCAGGTCACCGTGGTTGAAAAGCACTGGCTTAGTACTTTCGTAACACCTTTTCCTTAGCGAAATATTTTGAGGGCCACGTAAAGCCTGTCTTAGTGAATTAATTTCGGGGCTTTGTAAAACGTTTTGCTTGGCTATTTATTTTGCATTTGCACCTTTAATTGACACTTTTTCGGGTTCACATTACATTTGGCCAATTTCCAGGTATGAAGGTTTCGCTGATAAGTTTACCCTATAATAAGTTTCAAGCCATCAACACTCTAACATGGTAAGAGTTTGTAAGAAAAGAACACTTCATAAATACGTATCTATTGTATATTCAGTCACATGGCTTTAAATGCTTGATTACCTCCTACAATGGCTTATTAGGTTCTGCTGTTTACGTACTGTATTAAGAAGTTAAAGTAGTACCCAGTTCATGAAAAAAAATAAATAAATAAAATACTCATAATATACTATATTAAAAAAAAAAAAAGTCTTTTTTTTATATGCAAGGAATAAGGAACCAAAGGCCATGGGCCAGCTTACTGTTCCTTCCAAGAAAAAACAAAAAGAATGTGAGAGAGCAAATTCAAGATCTATTCATTTCGAGATGCCTGGACACACTGCGTTTGAAAGACTGGAGATCATAGGAAGTAGGGAATACAGACAGAGGAGGACAGGTAGCTCGATCGGTAGAGAGTTGGCTTGCAGTCCCGAGGGACCCAGGTTCGAATCCTCGCTGGGGCAGGGAACAGTTTAAGGATTTGAATTTCATTAAATCAGGCTTTACTGATCTACCAGAAGACCCGCCGACATGTCGTAAAAATAACCCCGCTAATACCAATACACCAGTCCTGTATGAGACAGCCCTAGCATGTATTCAATATGGACGGTGGGTGTTAGCTCCGAAGTGGTGACATGTAGTATGTAGGAGGACGGCTGGGCCTTGATAGCAGGCTGTAGAGCCTATGCCCAGAGTCGGACACATAAAAAAAAAAAAGTTCCAGAGTTGACCAGTTGCATAAATGAAGGACTCGGAGTAGCGATCAACTCTTGCATGAGAGAGTTGGACAGAAAAGGGCTGAGAGTTTGTTGCTAAACGGGTACTACGTGCCCGTCGTAGAGGTAGAGGGATCCAAGCAGACAGTTCAGAGGAACAGTGACCGTTGAAGTAGCGATAGAAGAGAGATTTAAGACCAGAAAAAAAAAAATCCGTCTGCTACCTGAATTGTTGTGTAAAGACTTCGGTGTACAAATCTTAATTAACCGATCTCATAATCCACCAGAAGATAACGATCCAGAATAACAAACCTGACTTCAGTCCATTATGTCACTATTCTCACTATTTCCAAAGTAAGGGGATTTGATATAGCTTTCGTGAACATTCTGAGTACAAGTTTTTCGCAAGCCGTGTAAATGTCTGGTGTTAGGAAGCGTAGGATACAAAAGAAGTAATCGTAGTGAAGGTGTTAACAACTGGCGATATTCATGCTATTGTTCAAGTAACTGAGAACATTTTATCTTAAAATTTCCCAGGTTAGGAGAGATTTATTAGACTGGAGGGAGATAGCCTTCATCAATCCTGCCACCGAGAGAGATACTTCCTTAAGGTAAATATAAACGTCTGACGGAAGTAAAGTTGGTAAAATAAGTATTCGTTCAGTCCTTTACAGTATAATCACGAATGTCCAAACAAAACAAATTAGCCTTACAAAAAAAAAAAGCAGCATTTCGTATTAGTTTTTTAAAGACAGATCATAATGAAAATACAAGTACAACACTAGAGACCCCTTCTAAATGCAAGACTCTTCTGTGCATGACATTAAACGCTTATGAAGATTAAAACACTGAGGTTAGAGATGGTCAGTCATAACAACGCGAGGACTTGGTATGGAAATGAAGTATGTTTATCAGTATTAGAAGATACAAGCGCCCTTGCTGCAATCGTTAAGGCACTTGCCCTGGCGGCTGTGACGGCGAAGGTTTCTCCCTTTCGGGAGCACATAAATAGCAAAGCGCTCCTTCAGGGGGCATCAGTTTATCCTCACTCAGATACAAAAACTTGCACAAACAAACGAACTTATAAATATAAACATAATATACATACATAAGTATATACGAACTCAGTGTTATATGAAGTCATTGTTAACATAAAGCTTCATAAGTATATTTATAACATACCAGTAAAGAGGGGTATTATACTAGGAGACACGGCATCCCCCCGAATAATCCAATGCTTGTATAGAGGACGCTTTTGAAATATGGAATGAGATGGAAAGGGAATTGTATACTGAGAGAGTTTGATCACATTTCGATTAGCTGATGACACAATTCTTTTCAGTGAATCCGGGGAATAAGTAGGCAGTCTGAAAGTAAGCTCAAAGTTAAACATGAAGAAAACACAAATTATGTCGAACAGACAGTCCTGTATGAATGAGAACTGTGCTAAATATAAAAAAGTGGTTCGAGTGCTTAGACCGTTTGGACAGTCCCTATACATGACAACGAAATCTAATGAAGAATAATAACGATATGAAGGTGTTTTCTTAAGAATAAAAACATCATGAAGGATAGGAATATATGCACCAGTTTTAGTACAGAAATCTCTGTAATTGTATACTTCCAGTTATAACTTATGGATCGGAAGCTTTATGATTGTTCTGAGCGGAATTAAAGCGGACAATATTTGGTATTACGTGGAGAGACAAAATTAGCTTCTTGGATATGGGAATAAAAGGCACGCAGAGTATTGTTGCACATAAATAAAGGAAATGACCACAGCTGAGTCAAGTATTTCATAGAGATCAAACATGGACAAACAGGATGATTAGAGTAGCAACCCAGAGATGTAGTGAAAGAAAAATATCATACAGAGAACAAGATGGGAAGAGAGTTACAGCAGCTTTCTTACGCTCAACAGATGGCGACACACAACTATATACATCCACACTTGGCAAAAATGCTGTGCCCTTCATACTGGGTATACAGTATATTAGAAGTGCCATTGAAACCTGCTCTAGTATGATTAGTATGCATTAACCATTTACTATACAATGGCGATTGTTTTATGTTAGAGAAGTGACCGCTGCTGTAAACCTTACACGCTTATTTAGCCTAAAATTTTCATCCTTCCATCTTACATGCTGAGCTGTAACAGTAGATTAACAGTCGAATGTGGCGCTAGTCAAGATGATGTGCTGTGGAAAGGATGTAGAACCACAGTACTGTCTTTTTCTGCCACTGAGCTACGTGAAATAAAGTGCAAAAGGAAGAAAAAAATAAGGGACAACTTAAGGTAGAAGATCCATAGTGAACCAGCCACAGCAACTCCAATCACCCCTTCAGCTAAATAATATACTGTATACTGTAATTTATTTTGTATCTCACGTCGATTTTGATTGG
>JAGKTI010015345.1:7843-20619 GCA_018397915.1 Birgus latro | reverse complement strand
GCAAGTTGGTCCTGACATTTAAGATGGGAGTGACCAGCCTCACCCTTTGGATATAAACCTTCCCCAGCTCAATCTGATTTATTATTATTTTTTTTTTTACCATAAGTGTCTGACACTGGGTATAAGCTTGACAGCCTGTTCCCTGAGGCCCAGTGGGCCACCAACATACTTCATCTCCACATGTCACCACTTTGGCACTAACACCCACCATCCATACTGAATACATGCCAGGGGTGTCTTATTTGAGACTACTGTATTGTATTATTGGGGGTGTTTCATCTTATGCTGGCAAGTCTTATGGTAGAGAAGTAAAGCCTACTTAAACAAAAGTCAATTCCTTAAGCTGTTCCATGCCCCAGCCAGGATTCAAACCTAGGTCCACTGGGGCTGCAGGCCACCTCCAAACCAACTGTGTCACTGCCTCTCCACAAATTGTAGTATTGTGTTTTCATGGTGTTGTATTGCCCTGGGTGATAATTAAGTATGCTGGTGTTTCTTCACTGCTAGGGGTGGAATGAATGGAGGTGGGATATTGTAATATATATTTGTGCAGTGATTGTTTTATGCACCATAACTAAGAATATTGTGTGTGTTGACAGGATTGTTGTGTATTGGCACAGGATGCTGCACAAAACTGTTTCCCTCATTTCTAGGTCATTTCTAACAGGGAGGACTTTTCTTTCAGCATGTAAGTAGCTGTGGGAATGGTTTCGATGCAGGCAGTGTGATGAGATGGGCATTTTTCTGCATAGTTTGCAAAGCACTGTAACGGGTATTAGATAGGATGGGAGTCCATTACGGGGAGACATACATCAATGGCCTATAGGTACTGTTTATATCTTTAGAGGAGTGTTTCTTTTTGTTGTCCAAATTCTTGATCTGTAATTGCCCTGAGTGCACTGAGCCTGCAAATCTCAGTATAAATACTGTCAAAACTATGGACTTCATCATCATTACCATCGTTATTCAAACTCAATATCTTTATCAGAAAGTATCATCATAATAACTATCATCATTATCATCCTCATCATTATCCTCCATCTCTTCCCCCTACTACTCCTCTTTCTCCTACTAATCACTGTCACCATCACCCTTATTTTCATTAATCCAGTCCAGTCCAGTATCTCATATGGGTGAAAAGCATCCTGAAAACCATCATTAACCATCATGCCTTTCAATTTTCTTACAATGTACTATTCATAGTAGAAGGCTTGTCACTTAACCTGCCTCTGTCTTCATATGGTTTGAAAATCAGTGAATTTGTAACAACTGACACTGATGACTATATGGCAACAGATTAATGTCATTAGTGTCAGCTGCTTTGGATTCATGACTCATTTTCATAGACATGGAGAAAGAAGCAGGAGAGGTGAAATAACTTTAGAAGTTGGTAGTAAGTGGGCTGCACATAATCCAAAGACTGGATAAGGAAACAGGGCTATTTACACAAGCTATCAACATAATACCTTAGTGTGGAAGGAGTCACAGTCTTTCCACTGTCCACCACAGTCTTCAAAACTATTGGATTTAGCTCACAAGATAATTATCCACTCATCTCCTGATTCCAATTCTTGTCTTTTCCATAACTTCAATTGCATTTGTTCCTCCCTCCCTGACTTTATCTTAGTCATTCTCTACATTTTCTCTATTCTCTTTCCACTTCCTATCTTATCTCTTCAATCCTTTCAAGCACAGTCTTTCTCTCTCTCTCCTCTGTCTGAGAATCTCTCTTCATTATCCCTAATTCTTTTCCAAAACTTTTTCCCACAGATATCTCTACCATCTCCCCTGACCCTATTTTTCTGTTATCTTTTCTTTTCTCAATTCCTGTTTCACTTGACCTTTTACATCCCTATCCTCATGGTCCAGGTCTCTCTCTTTTTCTCCCTAGTAGTCTACACTTCCGCACATTCCTTCAGTCCCCATCTCTTTTATCCTTTCGGTTCCTGTTTACTCTTCCCCTCCTCTCCTCCCCCCCATTTTCTCACCCCTAATATTCTCTCCTCTACTCCATCTTCTCAATCTGGTCTCCCCGCTTCTCCTGCCACACCTTCTCCCATCCTCCCCCTCTCCTCTCTTCCATCTTTTCAGTCCCCATACCCTCCCTTTAATCCCTCATCTTCCTTTCCTCCTTCTGCCCCACCTTCTCATCTCTGCCCCTGATGGCAATGAAGTAGTTGAGGAGTCGTCCATTACTGCTGGTTGGGGGCAACCATGACACCACCACAGTCCCTGGCCTCACAACTGCCACCTTCACACCAGCGGGAGGGCTTGGCACTGGGGGAAAAGAGGTTACAGGTTAAGATTACAAAGTTATTATTCGTTCATCATGAAATCCAGTATTGCCCCATGAGGAGCGTAGAACCCTGGGGCTAGGCAAGTTGGTCCTGACCTTTAAGACGAGGGTGACCAGCCTCACTCATCCCTGAGTGGCATTATGTGAACAATAAACCCCAACCATCCCTTGAATATCAACCTGCACCATCTCAATCTGACTGGAGTGCCCTAATTACCCACTAAATCACGAGGCACCATAATTTTGTTATATGGTTAATGCCCAATATAATAAATTGTTTCCTGGTGTACAGGAAACCATTTGGCTTGTCATTTAGTGTAGAGCCACCCACAGACAGAAGGAAGAGAAATGAATGAAAGAAAGAAAGAAAGAAGAGGAATGAAGGAAAGAAAGAGAGAAGAGGAATGAAGGAAAGAAAGATAGAAAAGGAAAGAAGGAAGGAAGAGAGGAAAGGGCAGTTAAAGAAAAAACAAAAAATCAACTGATGCCATGCTTCCTCTTTGGAAGCCCCAAACTGGGGTTCGCCATAATACAACTGAATTTCTATGGACTGGAAACTAACCCTTGTGCCAAAACTAGCTAAATACAGTACTTTCCAACAGCTACTGGAATCTTCTGGGGAAAATGTATTCTGTTAAACTGAGTCTCAGCCTGGACTTAGACTTGGTTTATTTATGGTCGAGTTTCCTACCTAATGATCAGAATAATAATAGTTTTGGGGTAGAGAAGGGAGTATATTTGGAAGAATTTAACACTGGGGCAGAAAAGAAGTATAGTCAGAGACAGTCAGACTACAACAAGATAGATTAATACTGGGGAAGACTGAGAAAATTTCATTAGCGAACAATCAGTATTGAGGAAGTAAGGGTCTTAAAGGTCAGCACTGAAGCTTAGATACTATGGGTACAATTAGTATTCAAATAACTCCACTGAAATTCGGTACTGCAATGAATTCTGACGGTGTACCTAAAATTTTTTAAAGTCAGTAATGAAGATATTTTTCTGGTGACATCAAAATGGCTTCAATAATGTTGACCAATATCTATGCTTTAATTTCAATCATAACCTAAACTTAGGAAGAAGTCAGAAGTGAAACCAACCAATTGTAACTTAGTACAGCAGTGAATTCTGTGTCAGTGCATCTAAACCACAGGATTACATTTATGTTCCTTTAAACAATGTATTACTACTAGAGCCAAATTATTTCAATTGGCTTAAAATTGGCATCCTCCTTTGAAGTAACACTTTGCCACAATATCCCCATCCACCAGTTATATTAACCTTTAATGCTCCATCAGGAACACAGGGGCCTAAGGCTTAGGCAATAAGTACAGGTATTTATGGGGAGAGCGACTAGTCACTTGCCCCAGATCAGCATTAAGAAAGCAATAAACCTCAACCATTCCTTGGACTCAAACCTTTATAGGCCATATCCAAATGGTGTGCCTTAACTTACTAGACCACCAGAAATCCATTTGCTGGTTATAATATAGTTCTCTGGTACTTGCCAAAACAAATTACTTATATATGCACATCCAAAGTACTGAAAAGATCTTTCAAAATACGGTACTGTACTGTACAAGCCACTGCTAACTAAGATTTTCCCCAAATGAATAATACCATCTGACATAATTCTGCATGAACAATATTATACAGTAACATCTGAAAAGAAAAAAAGTCACTCTGATGAATTCCTCTCCACATCATTCTTGCTACAACAGATGATTTTATTTAACTTACAAAGGACCTCAATTTCCAAACGCATTGGTGTAGGATATATCTACATGTCCAGTTGAAAAGGTTTCTTTAAGTCTGAATTTAATTGCCTCAAGGTTGCAAAACAGCATGTAAAATATGTCATCAAACTAGAAGCAAATATGTACCATCCTCCTCAGTAGTGCAGAAAACAGGATCACTGAGTGGCCCCTCCCCCTCCCTGGTCCTGGCCACCACCTGCAGGGAGTAGTTGGTATATGGTCGAAGTCCCCTCAAGAGAACGCTCACTGCTGCTGTTGTTTCTCCACTCAGGTCAGATGCTGTGGATGAGGGAGGAAAAATCAGACACCTCTTACCTCTTCCCCTATATCTACACTTTCAACCTCTAAACCTACCTACTTTCTACTTCTGAACCTGTGGACACCTCTTACTTGTGAACATGCCCACAATTCCTACCTTTGTCAACAGGAGCATAGAGAACCCTGTATCCTGTGAGATGTCCCCTGGCTTGGGCAGGTGGCAGGCTCTCCCATGTCACCTGTACGCTGTGGGCGGTGAAGGGGGAGCAGCGCACAGCAGTTGGGGCAGACAAGGGAACTGTGGGAGGCATGTGAGGTAAGAAATAAAGGAAAACAGCAACTGAAGAAAAAAGATTTTTTTTCCTCACTGCCCCTGATAACTTTTCACTTGATTTCAAAGACTGGCATCAATTATAAAATGAGGCTGAAGAGGGATCCTCAGCTTACTGTAACTCAGTAGGTAGGACATTAGAGCAAAATAGTGTGGTAACAGATTAAATAAATGCATGGAATGATATTTGCCTGTTTTAAGACTCACCACCCTCCAAGATGGTGGCTGTGATGGGTTTGTTCAATGGATCCTCCCTCTGGGTTTTAATCACATAAAAACATATTATCAGAATGATAATTACATGCTACTTAACTTACCATCCTCCAAAGTTGTGGCAGCGACAGCTGTACTAGATGGCCCCGCCCCTTGAGTATTCACTGCCTGTACCTCCACCAGATATTTTGTGTAGGGGGCTAGTTCAGTTACTACAGCAGAGCAGCAACCAATGGTCAACGAGGAGGATGAGGATGAGGTGGGTGAGGATGAAGATGAGGAGGACAAGGATGATGAAGAGGAGATTGACCAGGTATCTGCTTCCACTGTGACAATCTTGTATTGGTCACTTGTGGTGCTGGAAAGTTGAGAAGAAATTAAGTTAGGATGATGGTTAGTGTGTTCTTTAAAGCCTACCTGCATCAGTAATGAAACCATATCACACTGAGTGTATATGAGATTGATGTGCACATCTCTGTTTGCAACTGGAAACAACAAGTTCAGTCAAGCTACAAATGTGATGGATGAATAGGAGAGAAGGAAAGGAGGAAGTAGTCCATACAAGGAGAGTAAAAAAGCTGCAAGAGGATGGAAAAAAAGCAGAACAGCCGATATGGGAGAAATGGAGGCATAATTGGGTAAATATGATTTGAAGCATATGAGGGAGGTGGAAGGTGTGTGCAAGACATTCACAAAAGAAATATGTGCAGCATGTGAGGTGGTGTGAGGAGTGAAGAGAAGATGAAAAGGGGTGCATGGAACAGCATGGTGGAATGAAGAGGTGAGACAAATTGTGGCACAAAAGAAGAAAGCATATAGTGAGTGGATGGGATGCAGAGGCATGGAGAAAGTTGAGGGATCTTTGCATGTTGGTCCTGTACACACTCCAAAATCTCACCAACTCTCCTGTTGTATAATATGCATGTCTGCACAGCAGATCAATATGGAGAGCAAATGATACAGCACAGTAGCCTGAATACCCAATTTCCTTGTGCAGGTTCTGGTAGCTTGATGTTGTTAGTGTGGTATATTTATGGTACAACTATCACTAATCATTACTGAGACTAGATATCACCACACTTTGCATATTTTTTCCTCCATTACTGCAGCCCTTTTAGAGCTAATCTGAGTTGCTTCTGAGTGCGTTTTCATGTTTCAGCGCTGTTTACAATGATTTTCTATATTTCTCTGATATCTTACTTCCCTTAAAATGTTGTTTGTTTACATTCTCCATGTTGCTATCCTATACATGGTGGGCTGCAGTTTTGGTAACCTACCCTAAAGTCATCTATGATATTAGTAATTTGGCTGTTTATTTATGAACTGTCTGCATACTCTAAAAGGCACTGCAGAATCGGTCCAGATGTGAGATTTTCAGCGGATTTTAGAGGTGGTCCTCTGTCTCATTAATGTATATCCAATTTTTTCTAACAGTTTTGTCATCTATAAAACCACTACAATAGAGTACAGTGTCTACACCAGGACTATTCAACTGGTGGCCCACAGGCCAAATCCGGCCCTTGAGTTGTTTTTGTTTGGCCCTTTGATTGACTTACAAGAATGGAAATAAACAAATAAAGAAGGATAAAACAGAAAGTTTTGCATTTTTCTTTTTATTTAAGTATTTAGAAGAAAATGTAAATGCATATACCGGTAACATATGAATTTCTTGTTTCTTTCTGTTTATAAATGTTTAGACAGAGGGAGAAAATAGAGGTAAAATAATGTATGGCCCTTTTGAAATCTGAGTTTCATAATTCAGCCCTACCTCTAGAGTAGTTGAATAGCCCTGGTCTACACTTAACTTCAAAGGCTTTATTAATTTTCTAGTTCTTATTTTCTATTTATTTATCTAGTGCCAGAAGCCTTAAACCCGCAAGGGGTGGTCACAAACAAACTGCCTCCTTGTCACCATTATCCCCCGCCATTTCACTGCCCTCCTTTCAGCTTACACCCCCATCTCTAATATAACTCTCCACTCCATCCCTCCACCTCATCCTCCCCCTCCTTCTCTCCCCTCTCACCTCACTCACATGTACTCTACTCATTAGCCTCTTGCTCTCCATCCTCTCCACATGGCCAAACCACCTCAGTATATTTCTCCTAATGCTTTCTATCACATCCACATCCAGACCACAATGCTCCTTCACTTCCTCATTTGTCAGTCTGTCTCTCCATGAAATAACAAATAACTCGTTTCCATTGCTCTCACTCATTTCCATTGCTCTCACTCTTGACTTTTGTCCTTCCAAGCTGGAAGGACACAAGTCAAGAGTGAGAGCAATGGAAATGTTGGAAGTTCCTACAAGGTCCAAGCTTCACTTCCATACATTAGAGTTGGTATCACAATACTATCATGCAGCAACTTTTTTACTTCCATGCTCATTTCCCTGTCTCTTATTGCTGCTTTCAAAGAACCAGCAACCTTTCTTCCTTGTTGTACCCTTCCAAGCACTTCATCCTCCAAACTTCCATCCTTACACATTGCACTACCTAAGTACTTAAACGAACACACATTTTCCATTTCCTCATCATCCAACTTCACTGTGCATTTAGTGGCTTCATTTCCCTTGAAGACCAAAACTTTACTCTTCCCTACATTCACCATTAGATTCCATTTCTAACACATCCTCCCAAACTCATTCACCAAGCCTTGCAGTTCTCCTTCATCGTCACTTAACAATACAGTATCATCTGCAAACAACAGAACAAGAGGTTTCCAAACACTGCCCTCTCTCATTACAGCCACTTCAACATCCATTACCCTACCTTGTACTGTACCTCTTTTATAACCCCAACCAGACACAGACTGAACAAACATGGAGACAGGACACACCCGTTTCAGTCCAACATTCAGATAGAAAAATTCACTCAGTTCACCACTGACACGCACTGCAGATGATGATGATGATGATGAGATTCGCCACACGGGTGTGGCTGCAGCCTTGGCACCCTCATATCTCTTCATGGCATTTGACAGCTTCCCATTTGCTCCATATAGTATTCATATTTTCCACATTCCTTGTCTATCCACTGTCATATACTTTCTTGAAATCCATGAGGGCTGCATACAACTTTTTCCCCTTCTCATTTTACAGTTTAAAATTGCACCATAAGTGTTGCACCCCCCTAACAAATCATTACATTCTAGAGACAACTCTTGACCCCTCCACAATGACACACTTGTCTCCACCTGCTGTAATGCTCTTTCACATTCCCGCAATATCTGTTCACTAAGTATTTGGGACAGAACATTACCGTTAGTGGTCTGGGCTAGCACAATGAAGGAATTGGATATTTGGAGTGTGGTGGAAGCGGTAGGTTTCTGGCCTGGTGGAAGCTGTTTCTTCGCTTTTCTCCCGAGTCCTACATTATTGTAAATCACAGAATGCCCAGACATCTTCACTTGCCGCAATAAAGCCTAATTTTCAAGAGAAACGCAAGCCCAGCACTGTATATATTTTGTTTATGTCGTCGGCTGTTTTTGTCAGCTGTTGCGGACTGCGGCATCGTTTTCTTTTAGGATACAAAGACAACAAAAGAAAACTACAAATTTCATGATCACCTACTAATTCTAAATAAAACTAGATAAGGAACATGGATGCTGCCTTACCTAAAAAAAAAAAAAAAAAAATACATTCTTTACACAGATATCTCCCATGATAAATTTGAACATCTGCAAGCAGCGTGATTAAGCTAAAAATACGTCATCGGATTCTAAGTTAGGTTTTAAAAATTTCATATATCTGAAGTGAACTGTACACAAAATTAAATTTCGTGTACAGTACACTGTTAAAATTATCAAGATGTTTTAGTGTCATTTTTCCATCTCAGTTATTATCCACTTTAGACCAAACATGGAGTAAGTGTGAGAGTAAGGCAAGAATGAAGTAATTCATTTTTTAAAGCAATTAGTCAAAGGTCAAGGTCACAGAGAATATCAGATTTTGATCCGTGCATATGTTCTGCTCCGATTTTAACCAGACTTGGTGGAAGTGTTGAGGGTCAGTCAAGAATCAAAGATAAAGGTCACAGGGTTTAAATCCGAGGGATGGCTGGAGTTTACGGATCACATAATACCACTCAGGGTAGAGTGACTAGACACTTTTGTCTTTTATGTCTGAACTAAGCCAAACCAAAGACCACATAATAATAAAGGATGAGGAAATAAAAGTATGAATATCTACAGGATGAATCCTAAGTCTGGAAACTGCGATGGACGTAACACGTACTGAGGATCTCCCGTGATGTTCCCGCAGTATTTTCCAAAATTTTTTGGCTGCGACCTTGAACAGATTATTTTTTTCTGGTTTTGCGACTCTCAGGGCGGAAACACAATTTCAGTGTTTCTTCATTTAGTTTTATGCAATGAAATTAATTGAACAAAATGGAATGGACAGCTCAGTCTCAATGACACTTTATATTCCAAAGTTGTGATATAAACATATTTGCACTATTTCGTATTTTAAAAATTATTTTTTATTTTCCTCTATTTTTTTTTTCAAATCATCCTGCGACCCCCAGGATCATCCTTGTGACCCTCATTTGGGTCACGCCCATGGGTTTGGGAACCACTGCCTACCTTCATAACCCCCTGAATCTGGTGAGGATTGTTTCCTTGCACTCTTTCAGTTTTAGGGTGACTTTTGTCAGCTTAAGAAGTGAAATCAAGTTAAAAATAAGTTACCGGACACCCTTTCTAGTCCAGTCACCACAAATTATTTCTCCAGAGTCAAGAGGATCATCAGGAGGTGGCAAGAATAAACTTGACAAAAAAACGACTTGCAAACCCCGACATCCTTCTCCGACTTTCATACCCGACTTCTTTCTCCGATTTCTTTTCGCAGTGTCATACTTTCAGCGCCTAACCCCAACTTCTTTCCTCATTTCTCTTCTTCATTTTCCTTCCTCAACTTCCTTCCCCGACTCCTCTCCTCACCCCCGACTTCCTCCCCCAACCTACCCAACATTTCCGTAGCTGATGTAGTAAGCGATGATGCGCCCGTGCCTCACCGCGGGGTCGGGTGGGGCCCAGGTCACTCTCAGGCTGGTGGAGGTCAGGGGCGTTACCTCCACCTCCGTCGGGGGGCCTCCGGGGGGCTCGCCTTCAGTGGAAACCTGCAGTGCCTGTGAGAGAGGCTGTATTTATAATCTTTCTTCAGTTTAAATTTTGCATCAGAATGCTCATTTACAATGGTACATTCTGCTTGTTAATAATTGTACCGTCTTGTTTATAACCGTACCTTCTGCTTGTTTATATCTGTACATTCTGCTTGTTCATGCTTGTACCTTCTGCTTGTTCATGCTTGTACCTTCTGCTTGTTAATAACTGTGCCTTCTGCTTGTTGATAACTGAACCTTCTACTTGTTACCTCCGCCAAAGAGGTTATGTTTTACCCCGCGTTTGTTTGTTTGTTAGTTTGTTTGTTTGTTTGTCTGTCTGTTTGTTAGTAGGATTACTCAAAAAGTTCCGAATTTTCTGAATGGATTTTGATGAAATTTTATGGAAGGGTGGGCCATGGGCCAAGGAAGAAATTATTAAATTTTGGGCCGGATCCGGATCCGAAGTATCCCGCACAATATCTCCAAAAGTTCTAGATGAATTTCATTGAAATTTTGTGGAAAGGTAGACCATGGACCAAGAAAAAATTGCTTGAATTTGGACGCGGATCCGGATCCGGCTCATATATCCACGGATCCGGATCCTGGATTACTAAAAAATATTAAGAACAGATTTTGATGAAATTTTGTGGAATGGTGGACCATGGGCCAGAGAAGAAATGATTAAACTTGGAGATGGATCCGGATCCGGAGTATCCTTCGCAATATCCCCAAAAGTTCTCAATGAATTATAATACAATTTTGTGGAAAAGTGGGCCATGGACCAAGAAAGAAATTAATAAATTTGGGGGCGGATCTGGATCCGGATCCTTTTTAATGGCAATGGCACAGGCGGAGGTATGCGCTTTCTGAGTGCTTTCTTGTATATAACTGTAACTTCTGCTTGATTCTGCTTGTTTGTAACGATACATTCTACTTGTTAATGACTGTGCTGTTTGATTCTGCTTGTTTGTAACTATACATTCTACTTGTTAATGACTGTACTTTCTTGTACAGTATAATGTACCTTCTGCTTGCTAATGACTGCATATTCTTGTGCAGTATAATTGTACCTTCTGCTTATTATTAACTATACCTTCCGATTATTTATCAGTGTACCTTCTACATGTTCATAACTGTACCTTCTGCCTGTTTATAACTTTATATTCTGCTTGCTTATAACTGTACCTTCTGCATCTTTATAATGATACCTTTGCTTGTTTATAACTGCAATTCTGCTTGTTTACATTTGTATCTTCTCCTTGATTATAAGTGTACCTTCTTGTTTATAATTGTACCACCTCTCATACAGCAATCAAACCAACCAAACTAGAGTGACTGTTAAAGTGAAAAATGTGGTTAAACAAAATCACCTGAAAATAATTGAGCACTATGAAAACCTTAACAATTGCAAAAATGGATCAAGATTCAAATTAGTAATCCACACGGAGGGCAGAATGATAGGCTATACATGTTTATACGCTCAGGTGACATGTAGAGGTGTGTGGTATGTAGGAGGCCTGCTGGGCCTTGATAGCAGGCTGTGAAGCCTATGCCCAGAGTCGGACACATATAAAAAATAAAAAGTTGGACTCAAGCTCTTACGATACAATATTACTTCAGTTTTATCGTCTACTATTTGCAGGAATAAAATACTGTACGTGAGTTGCCGTGATCAAGAAGGCGTTAAACACACAGACAGGAGCTACCTAGTCTGGGCAAAATGATGTAAATACTGCAGTGATCCTCTTCTATGTTCTAGTCTTATTAATCATCACTATTATAATCATTATCATCCAAAACCATACTCCCACCTAATAAGATGGGGGTGAGGTAGCATCGAGAAGCCGACGAAGAGAGAGGACAACAGTGACAGAATTATAAACAGCAGGGTCATGGAAATCATTCACATATCATTCAGGTGCTCAGAGTGTACTAACTTTACATAATATACTGTATCTGTACTTCACTCACATAGCACATAATGATTTCACACACACACACACACGCACGCACGCACACACACACGCACACACACACACACACACACCTCAGAAGGCTTGGAAGGTCCCATGGCATTGTGTGCGTAGAGAGTGAAGAGGTATTGCGTGGCTGGTGTGAGACCCTCCACCCTACCCTCCGTCTCCCTCCCGCCCACCGCCACCTCCCCTCCCCCGCTCCTCTCTGGCGGCTCCTGCTGACTCCCTGTTGCTCCCTCCTGCTCTGGGGGCTGCTCCATCAATGCCTGCTTCTGCTGCCAGTCTGAAAGAAGTAGGAAAGAAATCTGAAAATGTGCTTGCAGAAGATTATCGGACTAACTTACCGCTTGATCCTAAGATCATATATATGTCATACACATAAAATTTGTTTTGGCTGCACACACACACACACACACACACACACACACACACAATCTAAACACCTAAATCCACATTCTCCTACATCCACACCCATACCCTTTACATCCATACATCACAAACAATCTCAACAGACCAGCTATCTTATTGCAGGAGCGGGTGGGTCGTTCTAAAAACCAGTCTCAGTCTCTCTCTCTCTCTCTCTCTCTCTCTCTCTCTCTCTCTCACACACGCACACACACACACAAACCCACCTGAGACTCTGGTATATGAAAGGGTGTACTTAGTGATGGGGGAGTTGCCATCCTGAGGGGCTTCCCACGCCAGACGCACGTGCCGCGACCCTTTCTCCACCACGTGCAGGGAGCGGGGCAGGTCTGGGGGCTCTGCGGGGAGGGAGAGAAAGAGAGAGTTAGCGTAATTACGAACTCTTGAACTCTTATATTTACTGAGATTTCCAGACT
>JAGKTI010015344.1:0-11710 GCA_018397915.1 Birgus latro | reverse complement strand
TGGGTCTTCTGGTAGATCAGTATAGCTGCTTTGTGAGATTCAGATCCTTAAACTGTTCCTTGCTCCAGCCAGGATTCGAACCTGGGTCCATAAGGACTCCAGGCCACCACTCTACCGATTTAGCCACCACCTCTCTTGATCTCTAGCAGCATCTCATTTCAATACCTCAACCCTGAGGTCACGCTATGACCTCAACAGGTCTTTTTCAGCCTACCTCTCACCCTCCTCATCCAGTTGTCATCCTTCATCCTCTCCACATGCTCAAACCACTTCAATCTACCCCTTCTCATTACAACAATAATACATTCAAGTCTCATCTTTGCTCACAAAACTTTCTTTGCTCTCCTAACCTGCCCAGGCCTGTCATTTAAAGGATGCACTACACATCCATCTATTCATTCTCATCTCTGTATAAATATGAGCATATGAATATCCTCCACCTCCACTGCATGTCTCACATCCACATAGCATTATAATCCAAACACATGCTGCATACAAGGACCCCTAAGCATAGAAAGAGAGTCCTCTCAATGTCAGGAGAGGCAACAACTCCCTAAACTTCTTCCGACCACTCCTTACATTTGCCACTAAGCTAGCTCCAGCCCCATCTCCAGAACATGTCATCTCCCTCTAAAAAAAAAAAAAAATCTTCCACACACTCAACACAGCATCTGAGAAGATCAATCCCTTCCCACCTCACTGCTTCTGTATGCTCTCCTTTAAATACTGCACATTCAAAATAAACATTATTTTGCAGCCTACCTCTAATACCACTACATCTCTTGTGCACTCAAATATCACAAACGCTATACAAAATGAAGTTACTACCCACGAGCTTGTGGCAAACTGTCTACGGCCACACTCCTCTTTTAACAGTACTGCCACCTGCCCTAAATATCATTATAATACTTTTGTCTTATCTGAACTTACTCTCAAGCCCTTGTGCTCCATTTCATCTCTCCACCAGTATCTTTTCTCTGCTATCCTTTCATTCTAGTCTATCTACATTTCCTTTCAAAACACAACACTCATTTAACACTCATTATAAAAAGACTTACCATCAATCTGCAATGCTCCTGTTTGCTATTAGTAAGCAACACAGTAACATCTGAATACATTAGATACAAGAAATTCCACTCCTCCACCATTTTTCCACTACTCAAGTTACCTTCATCATCATCATCATCATCACTGTCACTGTCGTCGTCATCAACTAGACCTCATGATGAAAGGTCAAGAAAGCCAGAATGAACTTGACAGTATGAGATACTAGCCAAAGCCTGCCCAACTGAAAGCTCCACACTCCCATTTGTTCACCTAAAATTAAAGTCCCTGGAATCCTGGCTTCATCTGATAAGTCAAAACTTCTGCACATAGCTTCACACCCACTTATCCAATGACCGTCATGTTAAAAAGGAGGTGCCAGACCATGAGTATACAGCCCATATAAAACTCTTCCAGCCAGTTTGATCGTTTGTAGCTCCCTGGTCTCAAGAGCTTCCATACCTCTTTCTCACAAACTCATTTATCATATCTATCCACCTTAATTTAGGCCTACCACGGCTCCTCTTACCTTTCAAACTCGCTCAGATATATCCTTTTCACTTCTCTTATTCAAACTAATTCTCTCCACAAGATCAAACCATTTAAGCACACTCTGCACTTGACTTTTTATTTTCATGCCACACCACAGCCTCACACTCATATGTTGAGGTAGTATAAAAATTCCTTCATAAAAGCCTCTTGCAGTGCCACTCAGACCTCTGTTTCTTATCAAGACCTTTATAACACCAGCAACTTTCTTTCTCTGTACCACCTTAACTTCTTTTGCATATTATCACTCTTTCCTATCATTGCATCTACGCACTTAAACTCTCATCAATTCAAGCCTCTCTCCACTGACTGTAACATCACATGTGGAGTCACCTCTCAGTAACTATTATTTTACTCTTACCTGCAAATACTCTCGAGGCATGATGCTCACAGGCATGGCCCTAGCACTTCAACATACAGTGTTTCCTTTTGTCCATTATGCAGTGCTGAATTTCACTCCTACAGCCCTTCTTCCATCCCAAAACTATATTATATTTACTACAACCAGTATCATTCATCCACCTTAAGCCTGAAGCCTACAACCTTTTTGTATTATTCACTGCCAAGGCTCCACTCCTTTAATTGTAAGCAACACATTTCCACACAGACAAGTCCACCTCCATACAAACCATCCTACTCTTCAAAGTAATGTAGCCACTGCAAAGTTCATAATTTCTTTTTTCTTCCATGAAGTAACTGCTCCATTTTATCTTGCTTACATGATACAGCTCCAAATTTTATAAAGCTAACTACCTCCACATGTATACTGTGCAATCCATTCTACTCATACTTTCTCTGTCCTACACTGTAAACTAATATTTAACATACCATACTCTTTACAAGCAAATGTCTCATTCTGCACTCATTTCCATTCCTTTTTCATTACTTTGGTGCAAACCCTTTCAAATTACAACTTTTGGCAAACCTAAATTTCTGCTGGGAAATCAACATTTTCAGCATTACTGAAAGGTTAAGTTTCCATATACAAGCATGTACTGTATTTCTGGTTAGTTTCTGTGCCTGTTGTTCCCACTTTTATTTGATTACTTTATCCTTAAGAGTTGAACAACCAAGGTGTCAAAACACAATCTTCACTTACTCAACAAATTTCTCCATCACCTCCACATATGGGTTACTTATTGGTAGGTGCGGGCACCCATCATCCGCTCACTCAGTGTAGTGTTGCCTTATGGTCTCTACACTGAGTGACAAGCCAAATGGTTTCCTATACCCAGAAAACCATTTACTACACTGGGTGGTAACCATATAACTGTTTTTTTGGGCTAGGTTAAGTGTCCTTCAGATTCCCCTATCTTAAATCACTAAAGCATGGCAGACATTTTGGAGAGTCTCAGAGGGCCCAATATCTGCCCAAGGCCCCAACCAAATGGGCAGATTTGCATGGCCATGTGGAATATGAAGGGTGTGAATGAGGAGAGCAAGAGGGTGGAGGTAGTGAATGTGCTCAAAAGTGCAAGATATGCCATGATGGCATTGTGTGAAACAAAGATGAAAGAGTGTGAGGTGGAGGAGCAGAAGGGTGTAAAATGTGTAAAGCTGGACATGAATGGGCGAGGAAGATGTAAGGAAGGAGTTGCTTTGTTGATAAATGAAGTGTGGCTGAGTGGAATAAGAGACTATAAATGTGTCACCTCAAGATGTGTGTACCGTACGTCAAGTTCAAGTTTGAGAAGGTGAAAGTGGCAGTGATTGTGGCCTATGCATTGTGTGATGGCAGGAGTGAGAAAGACAAGTTTTGGGATGAGCTGGATGAAGTAGTTGGAGAAATGGCCAGGAGTATTTGTAATGGTGTGACATGAATGGGAGAGTAGGGACTGGTCCTGTGAATGATATAACAGATAATAATGGAGTACCAGGAGAAAATGATAATGAGAAGTGACTGAAGAACATGCGCATAAATATACATGGTACAGAGAGAGTGGAGACTGTGTTGAAAGGGGCCTTACTGATTATGTGCTTGTAGAGAAATCAATGTGAATGATATAACAGATAATAATGGAGTACCAGGAGAAAATGATAATGGGAAGTGACTGAAGAACATGCACATAAATATACATGGTACAAAGGGAATGGAGATTGTGTTACAAGGAGCCTTACTGATTATGTGCCTGAAGAGAAATTGATGCTGGGAAGTACTGCTGATGCAAGGGTAGTGAGAGGATGATGTGGAGGTTTATCAGATTATATGAGTGTGGTATGCATGATCAAGCTGAACAGAGTGAGGTGGACAAAGAGAGAGAGGGACAGTCAGGAAGAGGCTGAAAGTTAAGAAGCTGAAGATCAAAGAAATGGCAGATGAATACAGGGCCAAAGTAGGGGAGGAGTTAGAATTAGTGAATTGGAATTAAATGGATCTGGACAGCCTGTGGAATGCATACAAGGATTGCTTGGTTAGGAATGCTAAAGCAGTGAGTGGTGTGGCAAGAATAACAACAAAGAAGAAAGTTATGGCATGGTGGAATGAAGAGGTTAAGAGAGCTGTGGCAGAAAAGAAGAAGTGGCTAAAGTGGATATAGGACAGAGGTTCAGTTGAAATAAGAACTGAATATACCGAGAGCAAAAAGCACGAAAACGAGACTAGAGAAGAGGAAAAAGGAGGAGGTAAATGAAGATTTATGATTAAAAATGAATGTGAATTACTTTGAAAATGGGAAGTTATTCTGGAAAGAGGTGTGGAAATGTAGAGGTGACAGTGGAAAGAATTGTAAAAGTGTGAAGGATGTAAGTGGTAGATTATTAACCCATGGAGATGAAGTAAGGACCTGATGGGAAAAATATTTTTGAAGTCTGATGAATGGAAATGGAGAATGCAAAGCAACTCTTAACATGGCTGATTCTGGGGATGTACAGAGAAGGAATGCACTGCCAGGAAATGTGACACTTGCAGAGATGAAGAATGCTGTGAAGTGGGCTGAAAAATGGGAAAGCAGCTGGGGTTGATGAGGTGTATGCTGAGATGATTAAGTGTAGTGGGAAGCATGGAATGAAGTGCTTGTTGGAGATGTAAGAAGGCATGGATGAGTGAAACTGTGCCAGTAGAGTGGAAAAAGGCAGTGACTGTACTCTTGTTTCGTTTCGTTTCATTTAGTTTTTGAAGGTTGCAACATGCTTGCGTGCGTCGGCCTTTTTGGATTGAAGCGTGTAGCATTTTATGACCGGATGCCCTTCCTGATGTCTACCAATGACCCTTGACATCAAAAACAAAGGTGGGCGAAGTGAGTGCAAGAATTATCGCGGCATAAGTCTGTTAAGAGTTGCAGGGAAGGTATATGGAAGAATCATTATAGTATAAGCAAGGGAGATATCAGAAGTCCTAATGAGTGACAAACAGGGTGGCTTTAGGAGTGACAGAGGATGCATGGATCAAATATTTGCAGTGGGTCAGATAGTGGAGAAGGCTTGTGAGAAGGACTATAAGGTGTTTATGGAATTTATGGATCTAGAAAAAGCATATGACAAAACAGATAGAGAAGGATTGTGGAAAGTTCTGCATATGTACAGTGTAGATGGTAAGCTGCTAGGTGCAATCAAGAGTTTTTATGATGGTAGTGAGGCTTGTGTAAAGGGTAAATGGGCATCTAAGTTAATGGTTCATGATAAGTGTGGGTATGTGACTAGGCTGTGTGATGTCCTTGTGGTTGTTCAATATATATATAGATGGGGTGATGAGAGAAGTAAAAACACGAGTAATGGGGAGAAGGATGGCGTTGGTAATGTGAATGGTTCACAATCAGTGGGGGTGTGCAACTAGGTTGTGTGATGTCCCCATGGTTGTTCTATATATGGATGGGGTGATGAGAAAAGTAAAAACTTGAGTAATGGAGAGAGGGATGGCATTGGTAATGAACGGTGATGGATGGAACATCTCAAATTTGTTGTATGCTGACGATGCAGTGCAACTTGCAAATACCGGACAAGAGCTTAGCAGACTAGTGCAGAGTTTTGCAGTTGTCTGTGAGCATTGTGCCTTAAGAGTAAATGTAGAAAAGAGTAAAGTGATGTTTACTGAGAGAGAAGGTGACTCCCAGTGTGATGTTACAGTGAATGGAAAGAGTCTGGCATTAGTGAGAGTTCAAATACCTTGGAAGTGAGAGAAAAGAAAGGAAAATGTGCAAAAGAGGAGAGTGGAGTGACACAAGAAATGAAAATAGCTGGTATTAGGAAGGCCTTGTTATGAAACAGAGGCTTGAGCATTGCAGCTGCACAAGGCTTATATTAAGGAATGTTAATGCCAACTTTAACATGCAGATGTGAGACTATGGTGTAGCATGAAAATGAAAAATCAAGAGTAGTGAGATGGGACTGCTGAGGAATGTGTGTGGAGTACAGTGAGTAATTAGGATACGGAATAGTGTGATTCGTGGAAGATGTGGAGTGAGGAAGTCTGTGGACACCAGAATCCAAGAGAGTGTACTGAGATGGTATGGTCATATGGTCATGTGGAGAGGATGGATGACAATAAAGTGGTGAAAAAGGTACATCTGAGCGAGTAAGAAGGAGGAAGGAGGCGAAGTAGGTCATGAAGAAGGTGAAGAGATATGGTGGATGAGTGTGTGAAGAAGAGAGGTATGGAAGTTGGTAAGGCTAAGGGACTGACAAGAGATCGAGCTGGCTGCCTGAATTTTGTGTGAAGAAGTGCATGACCAGGGATTTGACACCTCTTCTTAATGTGACAGCATTCAAATTGGCCCTATCAGATAGGTATATGTGAAGCTACAGAATGTAGTGAAATTTTTTCGGCCTATCAAGTGAAGTCAGGATTCTGAGGGTTTGAATGATGAGTGAATGGAATGTCACGAATTTTCTACATCGTGAAATTATGTATTGTAAATTGTGACCGACTGATTTTGCGGGAGCGACGAATACTTCTGAAATGCAACAGATTTTGCTCATTCTCTCAACCGTCCACTCGCGTACTTATATTCACATCAAGTTGTCAAAACTTTCGTCATTCTTTCGCGAGTGATTGTCTTTATGTACAGACAATGCATTCCTCTGAGCGATAATTTCTGAATTATCGCTTCTGCCTCCCTGGCTGTGGCCGTTACTCGGCCACACCCTTTTCACACGTTCCTCACGTCGGACACTCGAAAACACAGTCAGTCTGTCCCTTAGTCTCGGAGAGTGTGGTTGCGCCGTGCACAAAGCTCGACCGGTCTCTTTTCTTAGCGATTTCAGGTCTCAGCTTGTATTGGCGTGTATTCCCGAAGCTCCCACCAGCTTGGTGATCGACTAGAGCAGCGATGGTCTCATCCATACCGATTAGTATTTTCGTTTGTTTTTCCTAGGCTTAAGTTTTTGGTTATTTAGCTATTTGTCTGAGTGTTTGAGTGAGTGCATTTCCCTTTCTTTGATTTGAATTGATTCATGTAACGTAAATTTATTTTCTTGTATTCAATAAATTTACATTTCATTTTCTTGAGCTTTGTTAAATGTAACAGTCATGTTTGATTTCCCCACATATTTAGTACACTTTTGCTACTCCACGTTAGCACAACTCCTTATATTAATCATGACTGGTACTTAGGCCAGCTTTTGGTATTAATTCTTAAATCTGTTGTGCTAGCTAGGAGTTTGGCTCAGCCAAGATCCTGTTTATTATTATTATTATTTTTTTAATGTTAAGGGGAGAAACTAACTTTCTCAGAGGCCAACGGTACAATAATACAGCCTACTTGAGTATTTAGTCTCTGCTGTGTACTGTTGAGAAAGTCTGTAAATTCTCAACTCTAGAGAATTGGTGAAGTAAGCCAGAATAAAAGTGAAATCGCCACTTGATTTCACGAGTCTATTCTCTCGTAATAATTGACTCGACAGTCATTCCTAGCACAAATAGCTATACATTGTATACACTGTTATACAATATTTCATTTTCCCCCTGACATGGAAGCATGGCCCACTGAAATGGGCAAACTTTGGCTGTTTGGAAGTTGCTACTCCTCACTCTGCCCTATGGTGGGAAAGGAGGTACAGATGATGATGATAAATGATGAATATTTTACTGCAAACAAACACCTTCCAAAACTAGGTATGCTCAGAGTCTTCCATTGTTTCTCCTAAGCCACATTACCATAAGCCTTCTCCATATCCAATAATGCAATAAGTTAAAATAAATAAAATCTGATCTATAAAAATCCTACCATGGGTACATCTGAGTTAATTTTTCTACCAAATATAGAAGAAAGAGGTGAGAAATTATATATAAATATATATATAGTTTTTATGTGTCCAACTCTGGGCAAAGGCTTCAGAGCCTATCTTCAAGTCCCAACAGTCCTCTTTGGGGCCCAGTAGTCCTCCTACATCTCCACATGTCACCACTTCGGCGCTAACACCCACCATCCATACTGAATACATGCTAGGGCTGTTTCACACACGACTGGTGTACTGGTATTAGTGTTGGTATTTTTATGAAATGTCGGTGGGTCTTCTGGTAGGTCAGAAAAGCCTGCTTTTCATGAAATTCAAATCCTTAAACTGTTCCCTGCCCCAGCCAGGATTTGAACCTGGGTCCATTAGGACTGCAGGCCGCCTCTTTACCAATTCTGCCATCGGCTCACCCCCAAAAAAACTTGGAAAAAAGGCCACGGCGGTTAATGTTGTCTTAGATAAATATACATGTACTTGACATATGCTTGCAAACCAATACAAGAATAAGAATGCAACAAAATTGTAAAAGGAATGTATGGACAAATAATTTCACATGGAAATGTACTCTAATCTAATATTTTGTCCTTGAAAATACTGGCAAAACATTGGTGCACAGCATAAAACTCAATACAATAAAAAATTGAAAATCAATGGTGTATAAATTGGAAAGCAAACAAAAATCTTGCACTGTTGTACTGTATATGCTTGCAATAAGTGAGTCTGAGCTGTTACTGTGCACACATACTGTTTATTTCTCTTGCAGTAAAACACAGAGATATTACCTCTATGGTGGCTGACCAAATCGTTGGTAGGCATTATGCGTCACCTATGTGAAACTAAAGAAATGGCTATATCAAATATGTGGAGACTGAATAATGATGATTAAATTTAACTAACTCTTTGATTGCAAAACTGCTCACAGGCAACAAGATGAGATTTTGATGTGTGAAAAAGTATTCTCAAATGAATTTCCTCCAATAATTAAAGTGCTTTAAATAGCTGAATAAAGCATCAATAATATAATAAAATCAAGCATATTTAAACCTTCCTCAAAATCACTGGATAATACTGTCCTATAGATGCCCTTGAAAAGATCCAGCAGAAATATGGCAAACATAACTGTGCTTTAATGTTGGGTGAGGTGTCAGACAGTTGCTCCTGATGTGCAACAACAAACAACTGGTCACTTTACTTTCTAGAGACAGTGTACAACAATACCATGATACAGTGCAGTGCAGTTTCTCAGACGTGGTTAAATGTAACACTTTCACATAATGGCAGTGATGTGAGTGTATGATACAGTTACTGTATCTTGTTATCGTGAATGAATGGTACATACCTATATCAGTTTTTAGATACCAGCACCTTGGGTAATAACCATATGTTAGTCATTTTAGGTCTCATTAGAATAAATTTCTATGCAGCAAACATGAGTCTATGTTACATACTGTATTACAGTACCCATATATGAATAATCTGTGCTTGCCAAACTGCAGAGCACTATGTTTTGTATGTAAAGGTATCATTCCACTTTTTTCTAGAGCTTTGCTATGAGAAATATATGCTTACAGTATTAAGATATAACAACATAGCAACTCTCAGTTTAATTCTATTGTCATAAACTGCAAGGTTTTACTGCATTCAAGAGAAGGCAATATTTGGTATACTGAGCTTAAATGTTCACTTCTTGACTGTATTGTATATGGGACCTCTGACATATGCATTGTAGGAAATATCCATTACCCTATCATTACTCTAATATTTGTACACCATCATGCAAAGGAAAGAAATTAAGCAGTTGTAAGAGGGAATAAGCAACAGTATCAAAACAAGGGTCATACTATGTTCTCATGGTAACAGGAGGCTTTTTCAACACTGTTTCCTTAGTGATTAATTTTGCATGTTGCACCAACAGTATTTTATATTAATCATTTAAATTTTGCACATTGGTTGAATATTCTCTTTTACATTAATTACACAATTTAAACTGTGTATTGCACTAACATTCTCTTTTCCATTACTTTTACCATTTAAATATCCACACAAATTGCATAAATTACACACAGAATATGAATGTGTCCTAAGTAAATATAAACTGGTAAGGAAGAGATGTGAGTGAGCCTCCTTAAATAATGAGAACACAGGCCCCAAGAGACATCTACTCACCGAAGCAGAACATCTGTCGGTAGCGGGTGTAGGCAGCAGCAATCAGCGCAATGATAATCACAAGGATAACGATGATAATACCCGCCACTGCCCCTCCACTCAGGGTGTCTGTTGGAGGAAATAAAATTATGTAGGAGACCACAGACTGAGGTATCATTATTGGCTAGAAGTTCTGATGTCAAGGATTATAACAGATGACCACATTAGAACAAGAATATTGGAATAACACTGTACAACAAAGCATTATCAGGTGATGCTAACTTTCTTGTAATACAGTACTGTAATACACATCAAGCACATTGAAAGCATATTGGAAAAATGAAATTTCAGTAAATATGCAGTAGACAATAGGCATGCCAACAGAAAGACATTATAAGCAACATGCAATCTGCACCATGCATCACTTCTCAATATAGAGTGTCTTTATGAAAATAATTAACTCAAGGTTGAATCACTACTGGCACAATAATGTAAAACTCTTCCCAAATTTTAAAGCTGAAGCAATAACTCAGAGAGTTTACTCATTATGGAATATGACACCATATGTCACATTACAAAAATGAAAGTACTGATGATAATATACTGTCTAGTACAGAGTGAGTAATCAGAAACTTAAGTTCAAGAATCATGCATTACATCCACTGATCTTGTAAAGGACACTTAAATTTCTTACCCTCTCCAAGTGTTGGCAAACTTAAGAAATATTAGTGTTACACACCATTATATGTTACCCTACTGAAACTTTTTCTGTAATAGGCCTACAAAATACAATACTGTACTTTAAAAGATGATGGTAGCTGGACCACTGATCAATAAGAATGTTAGCTGAAAGAGCAGGAACACGTCCCTGAGAGAGTAGAGCAAGATCATGAGAGAACAAGGCCACTGGCTTGGCGACAAGGGACGCTAGCACCCTGACTTACTTGACTTGGTCTCATCATCAAAAACAATACCTTCAGACACTGATAACTCAGAGGGTGGGATTTTGTCATGGTTGCTTGAATCAGACACACCATCTATGGGAGAGACAGACAGACACTCAGGTTACACCAGTGCATGGCATGTGCAGCAACACAACATTCATCTTAAACAAATGATTGGGACAACAAAGTTTTTAATTCAGTATTGCAACCAGTCAAACTATCTTTCATTCTGAGCAATGTTCCCCCCCCACCAAAAAAAAAAAAAAAAAAAAAAAAAACTAATATATGGAATCACAGTTTGACAGGAGTTACCCTAACTGAATAAATACTAAACTTTCTAATGTAATTTGGATCCACTGGGCCAAAAATACATGGCAAAAGTATATTAATTTCATATAACAGTACATAAATGTAACCACTCATTAAACTAGCTGTTTAAACCTTTAATAACTATCGTGTATTCATGTATCAGTGCCCTTGCTCACCAAACCTTTACCTTGTGCTGAGTGAAGATTTGGTAGTGATACTTCAAATCCTGTGAGAGTGGTTTGAAACAGACCATTAAGAAGGATTTATAAAGAAATGCATAAGTGCAGGTGCACTATCTGCCACTGCTGACATTTAAAATCGTTGCAAATGTGAGTCACAGTTTTCCACTCAGAATGAATACAAGTAGCCTACTGGTTTGACAGCTCCTCTTGAAGACATCAAAGCATGCAAAGCTATTATAACACTGGCAAAAGCCAAAACACTTTCTGCCTTTGTCTTAGCACAGAGGAAGGGGTAACATGATGGAAACATCAAATGATATAAACTGATTCTGAATCAAAAGACCTTATATCAATAGGCAATATCTG
>JAGKTI010015342.1:0-20621 GCA_018397915.1 Birgus latro | reverse complement strand
CCATCGTTCCTCTCCTAGACCTATCAACAGTGGTGTTCCTCAGGGTTCTGTCCTATCACCTACTCTCTTCCTTTTATTCATCAATTACCTTCCACTCATATGCTGATGATTCCACCCTTCACCTTTCCATTCGGTTCCCGCAATGTCCATCTCAGCAGTTACTTCAACAAAAAAGGGATGAGGCTATGGCACACCTAATGTCTGACTTGGCTCGTATCTCTGATTGGGGTAAAAATACTCTTGTTATTTTCAATGCATCAAAAACTCAGTTTTTACACATATCAACCCGACAAAATCTTCCTCAGGATTACCCACTAATGTTTAATAATAAACAGTTATGTCCTGCATCATCCTTGAACATGCTTGGGGTTTCATTCTCTCAGGATTTGTCTTGGAAAGAACATATTACATCTCTTGTGAAATCTGCTTCCAAGAGATTAGGTGTGCTAAGCCGATTCCATACTTTCTTTACCCCTGCACAGTTGTTGACCTTGTACACGGGTTTTATTCGCCCATGTATGGAGTACAACTCTCATGTGTGGGGAGGCTCTCCACATGCAGCTCTTCTCAATAGGGTGGAGTCAAAGGCTTTTCATCTCATTAACTCTCCTCCTCTTACTGATTCCCTTCAACCATTGTCTCTTCGCCGCACTGTTGCATCTTTATCTCTCTTCTGTCGCTACTTCAATGGTCACTGTTCCTCTGAACTGTCTGCTTGCATCCCTCCACCTCTACGACGGGCACGTAGTACCCGTCTAGCAACAAACTCTCATCCCTTTTCTGTCCAACTCTCTAATGCAAGAGTTAACCGTTACTCCCAGTCTTTTATTTATGCAACTGGTCAACTCTGGAACTGTCTTCCTCTGTCTGTATTTCCTACTTCCTGTGATCTCCAGAGTTTCAAACGCAGTGTGTCCAGGCATCTCGAATTGAACGGATCTTGAATTTGGCTCTCTTTTGTACTGTTTTTGTTTTTTTCTTGGAAGGAACAGTATGCAGGCCCGTGGCCTTTGGTTCCTTCTTCCATGCATAAAAAAAAAAAAAAAAAAAAACTTGGTGTGTTGTCCATCACCAACAGAATACTCAACTCCTCACACCTTCTCTTTGCATAGAGAATAAAGTGTTTCTTGAACCACCTATTCAAGATATCCCATGTCATCCACCCTGTCTCTGATTCCTCCCAATAAACCCCTGACTCATGCATTTTAACTGCTGAAAGCACCTTGGTTTTTTCACATTACTAGCAAGTAATGGCCTCATCTTATGACCTGCAACATTGCAAGATGAAAGTAGAGTGAAACTTACTTTATCAACTTTCCTACCCCTGGTGTGCCTATGTTGTTTTGTGATGTATGTAGTCCTTGGCATCCTCTTGTATCGCAGACCTGTCTTGTCTATATTATAAATTTGCTTAGAAGTATATCCTCCATCCTTGATGATTCCCTTAAGGACATCAGTGAACGTCTCTTGTTTCAGCATCCACTGACGCTTGTTCTCCTGTCACCTGTACTCTTTTCAAATCCTTCTCCTTTTCTTAAACTTGGCAAACCAACCACTCGATGCCTCAATTATGCCTGTGGGTCAGGACAGCATACGGCAAGCAGCAACATAAAGGTGGCGGGCTGGCCTCCTTATGTTTATGGAGTCGATTGGAACTCTTTCTCCCTCCCTTCGGTTGCAGTACATGACCAGGAACCTTTCTGTCATAACAAACGCAGTGTCAGACACTGGAATCCTCTGCTCCAGGGGAGATCCCCCGTAGGCCTGCAATGGTCTTGATAATGGCGCCCTCCTTCCTTAGGATGGTACAAATACAGTAGTTAATTGTTGACCTGATACACCCTGGCGATGACACAGTTACATTCTCCTCTCTCTTTCCTCTTGATGACATCAAGCTTCTGCTCCTGGGTCAGATTCTTTCGATGTCTCGCTTGGTTACGGTGTGGCGGCATGGTCGGGCTGGGTCATGTGGCCCCTCCAAAAAACAAAGATAACACACAGCTCGTATGGAGGCAGAGCCTGGGAAGAGGGTGGCTCAAGTGGGGCAGGAATGCTCAGTGGACCATGACAACACCCAGCGGGCACGTGACAGCCATAAGTCATTGGCTGATGCAACGCGCGCTGTGACTGTAGCTGCCCGCTTATGCCTGTGCCATGACCAGATTTTTTGTGTAATAACTTATTAAACCATAATTTTTGGCCTCAGGCTTCGTAATCCCTATTGTAGCTGCGTAGTATGGTTTTGACAGTATGGGCAGATTTTTTCACCCTTGTTATACTGTATTTTTCATAATGGCATTTGACCATATCTTGGGCTCAGAAAATGCCATCTGTGTTCTGGTCATGTTTTGTGCTCTATGATCGCATCCAAGCAGTGACTGTGTGTGTAGTGGTGGATAGTTGTAGTAGTGGTGGGTAGTTGTAGTAGTGATGGTACTAGTAGTAGTGGGTAGTTGTAGTGCTAGTAGTAGTGGGTAGCAGTAGTAGTAGTAGAAGCAACAGTATCACTGGTAGAGTAGCAGCATCAGTAGTAAAGTAGGAGTCATGTTATTACTGTATTATATTATTATATTGTAAAGAAAGAGGATATTCGAGGCTTAAACCAACAGAAATGACAGTGATTAGATAGATGTAGTGGGTCCTTGACTGCGAGGCCTGGGTGGATTAGGTTTACAATTGAAGGGTGGAGAGGAAGGCTGAGACTGGAGTGTATTGGTGTTGTGATGAGGAGGGGCAGATTGAGATGGTTTGGGCATGTGGAGATTACGGAGTGTGATATCAGGGATTAGGGACTGAATAGGGAAGCTGCCAGGGATCAAGCAGCATGGAGAGCTGCCATTAGGTGACCAAGGCTGATCCATGCAAGCATGTTGGAGCCTTCAAAAACAAAATGGAACGAATCATTTTGAATTAAGACTCATCTGGACCCATGGCATGTAGTAATTAAATCTCTGCCCTATCCTCTACCATCAGTCTGCTTTATATCTCTCCAGCCCATCCCTTCACCTCATTCATATAGAAAACACTCTTCCTTTATTCTCCACTCTCTCCACGTGGCCAAAGAAAAAAAATTATATACAGTAGGCAAAGGAGTGGCCATGAACAAATCTCCTACCTCACCCTCTCCTCAACCCTCAGGCTGCCTTCTCTCCAGTTCACACCATCTTTTTTTATACACTGCTCCACCCCATCCCTTGGCTTCGTCCTCATTTTCACCCTCTCCCTTGCTCATACAGTACACTCCTAGTCAGTCTCTAATACAAGTATGCTCTTCCAGATGTGGGCCAAAGCTCAGGCAGTGGAGCAGTGTGAAGCCATGGGGAATGCCATACTGGAGCAGAAATGATGTGTGTGAGACAGAGAGAGAGTGTGTGTTGTGTGTGGGATTGCAGTGCCTGGGGGGATGTAGAAGAGCAATGTTATAACAAGAAGTGTTTTTATTTTAATTTGAATCCATATATTTTGGTTTATTTAAAGCATATTCTCTGTATTTCATTTTTTACTTTTTAGTTTTTTATTTTAATTTGAATCCATATATTTTGGTTTATTTAAAGCATATTCTCTGTATTTCATTTTTTACTTTTTAATTTAGTGTAAGTGTAGGTTTAAGTTTTGTAGTAATAATGATAGTAGTTTGAATTTATAAAGTCAAATTTCAGTAAGTTCAAAATACACCATAATTTTATTTTTTTTATGCTGTTTTTATACATATTATACGTGTGCATCCAGGATATAATTCAGTAATACAATATAGTGTGTAGATTTATGCACTTATATTTCCTTAAAACGTTTTCTGATTTACTCTACAGGGAACCACGTGAGATGGTTGAAATGCTTTAGGCTATTCTAGGACTTAGTTTTGTGGGCTAATTTTGAGTGTGGAGAGGGATGGGGAGAGCGGAGGAGGAGGAAAGGTGAAGGGGAGGAAGATGGAGAAGAGGAGAGAAGAGAAAGAGTGATGGGAAGGAAGGAAAAGGTGGAGGTCCAATTCTGAGTCATGTCAGAGCTACAGGCACTGATAGTTTTGTGTGTGAATTATGAAGCAGACTGGGAAAGACCTGGGATGAAATAGTGTGTGACCCCAGGGATAAGGGAATGAACAGGGAGGCTGCCAGAGATCAAGCAGCATGGAGAGCCGCCATTAGGTGAGCTAGGCTGACACGCCCTTATAGATGATAGGATGGTCATCAGTAACTGTGGTTCTGTAGGGGCTGAGAATTGGACCCATTTTGACTCAGCATTTAGAACTCAGAATTAACCCAAGAATAATCTGAAGTTTCTCAAAAATCTCAAGGGACACTGTGTATATGGAAGGAAATTAACGAAAGTGTGTTACATTAATTCGTCAGTACATTAACACAAAAGTATAATTATTTTGGCTTGTGTAAGGAGTATCAGAGTTACTATACCTGAACCTATACGAGAAACACTGCTAGCTATATTACAGAATCAAACTTTTAAATGAATAAATGGTAAGAGAGGATGTGAGAAGGATTGAGAGGTTTGCAGTAAGGCAGTTGAGAAGTATGTGAGAATGATTCCAAGGCATTTACTGCATCAAAATATTAAAGAGATTTGAGTAAGACACATGGAGGACAAATATGTGAGCAAGATTCTTATTGATGCTTCTTAAGTACCATGTATAAAGGTATTTCAATTTTGATGAAGTTTGCAGTAAGGAAAAGATTGATCGTTTATTTTCCATTCCGCTTACCGATATTTTCTCTCTCTGCCTTCTTCCCACCCTTTTCTTCTCTTTTTCCATTTCTCTACATGTTTTTCCTCCTTCCTACCACTCCACCCCCCTGATCACTCTCTCATCACTTCTCCTCTTCCTTTCACCTTTATTTCCTCTCTCTTCCCATCTGTCTTCTTCACTTCTCTTTCTTTCCTCCCTGCATATTCTTCTTACTCTCTCTCTTTCTCTCCATCCCTCTCCACACTGTTTCCTTTCCCTCCTTTCTCCATCCATCTTTCACTTCACTTCCCTCCCTTCACATTTTTCTTCCTCTGTCACCTCCTTATCACCTTCCTTTCCTTTCTTCTCCTTTCCCTTCCCTATAGCTTGCATTCTCTCCTCCTCCAATTATCTCACTTCTCCTCTTCCCTTCCTCCACCTTTTCCTTCATACCACTCTTTCCCTCCTCATTCTCTCTCTTTTCCATCTTCCTTCCCTTCACTGTTCCTTCTTCCTCCTCTCTCCCCATCCCTCTCCACACTTCACAAAACTTATACTGACAACTTATAGATGGCAAATAAAGGAAGATTTAAAGTGTATTGAATATTTATGGCAGTTATGGATCTGAAGTAAAGATATGACAAAGTGAAAGTAGAGGGATTATGGAAAGCGTTTTGTAAAATTACGAAAATGTTTGTTATAACCTGACAACCAGCCGTCGTTCAGTTCGGTTGATAGCCAGATGTAGTCAGCCTGGAGGGTTGGTTTGACAAGTAACCAAAGAGACTCATTCCTAACCCCCTTCAGTTCAGGTGATGGCCAGGGTGTTGTCAGACTGGAAGACTGGTTTGACTAGTAACCAAGGACACTCATTTCTGACTCATTAACCCCTCCAGTTCAGTTGATGGCCAAGTGTTGTCGGGTTGGTGTGACTCTAACTCACTAACCTCTTTTGGTTCACTTGATGGCCAAGTGTGGTGTAGTCAGATTGGAGGATTGGTTTGACTAGTAATCAAGGAGACTCAAAAGTGTTGTCAAATTTCATACAATCCTGACATTCAAGTACGCATACCAGTTCTCTCAGGTGAAAACAGACTAGTAACCAAAGAGACTTGTTCCTCACCCATAAAAAAGGCTCATCAATCATGATTTAGGACAATTTTGATATTGGCCCATCAGGTCAAAACAAACCCACCATAACAGTGAACATGTTACTGTTAATGGGATACAGTGTTTTGTGAGTGAAAACATACAACAGTAGACCCTCATGTAACCTACCTTGGTAGACCAGATATCAAATGTAACACAGTATGCTACATTAAAACCTCAGTTTTGTGTATCTCGATAGACTGGGTATCTGATTTAATGAACACCGTTATGCCATCACACTTCCATCGGATATAACGAACACTGTCGATTAAATGTCCATTCCACCGAGTGAAAACAAGCATACCACAGTAAAAAATTTCGATATAACATACCTTGATAGACTGGGTATCGAATTAACATGCACTACAAAGCCACTGGACTTGCGTTGGCTATAACAAACAATGTCCGTCACACATGGTGCAGTACCGGTACGTGTTTCATTAAAAAGTGCAGTGACAAGGATGTGAAGTGAGTGGCAGGAGGGCAAAATTCTGGGCCAAGTTAGTGTAAAATGGGTATAGTTTTCATTATTAGTACAAGAATATGCTGTTGTACTCGTTAATTTCAAACGTGCTTGAAATCCCACTGCGGGAAGACCATCGGATGTGACGGATTTTTGGCTTTATCGGATCAGGCTTCTCTCCAGTCAGTCTGTGATGGGGAGGTTTTACAACAGCTGGTATTCTTTCAGTTAAGCAAGCTCCCTAACACCTATTCTTAAGAGATCTATTTTGTTGATTACACTGTCCTGTTCTGGGTTATATTTTATCTTCAAACATCACCATACTCTACAAAAATAATATACACAAGGATATTAACCAGCCATATCCAGAAATAAATTGCTAAGGAAGAGGTGCTAGGGAGCTTCCTTATCTGATGAGAGTATGGACCAGTGTTATATTTAATAGTGGGCCAGTTCCATTGGGTGAAAACAAAGCCACAGTGAAAATATTACATAGGTCTTTGTTACAGTGGTCAGATCACGGCAAATGATAAGAGTGTGTTGGGTGCAGGAAGACCGTTTTCTTGTCAGTCCTCGGTGTTAGTTGGGTTATGTTCCAGAATGTTTACACTTGATCTCCACACAACAGGTGCTGGAAATATTACACTTGATCTCCACACAACAGGTGCTGGAAATAGGGTGCACGCAAGCTGTCAAACCATCATCATCACTAGCATCATCACTGTTATTATCATATCATTATCATCATCATCAACATCCAGATCTCCAGTCCCATCCGAAGGTTCTTTTCAATCCCCCCACAAGAACACACACTCAAAAGCCCATTTTTTTCCAAGTTCATCAAACAATAAAACATAAAAACTCAATTACTGGCACTGAAAATTAAAAATGGTCCCCACATCCAAAGCAGTGAGTGGCTAATGTTGTGGTGACATTGCTATCCTGTTTCTCTTCTAACTTGGCCCAGATTTTTGTTCTTTTGCTGATTTTTGTCTTTTCGCTGCTTATTTCATGTGGCTCTGTGGTAGGAAGAGACGTAGATACTGCTGTACATACTTTCCATAGCACATCTTTGTGACTAGCATAATCTAGCATCGGTCTATCCCTACAGCTGAGCATTCAAGTTGCAGAGATGGGAATTTTAGGCTATATTAGAGTAAAAGAGTCTAGCTAAGCTGTGATGTCATTGCTTGCTAGGAATTGACATCACCACCTGTAGTGCTCAAATAAACCGATTGACATCACCACCTGTAGTGCTCAAATAAACCGATTGACATCACCACCTGTAGTGCTCAAATAAACTGATATTATAGTGAAAATAAACATCTTTGGTCATTTTTAAGCATACAGACTTTGCAAATCTTCATCACAATATTCATCCAGTCAGCTCGATCTCTTGTCAGTCCCCTTGCCTCACCGACTTGCGAACTTTGCAGATATATTCAGTATTTTATCTCTAACCAGATTTAAAAACACTGCAAGTACCCTACTGAATGAAAGTGGTAAGTCAACTGTATAGATACCAACCTTTAATTATGAATACAGTTCTTCTGTTTAATAATGGAGGCAGTTTTCTGTATCATAGTGAGGGCAATTTTTTTCTGGAATCTAATATGGACTTGACAGTGAAAAATTAATATACAGTGAACTTACACAATATACACAGCAAATAATATGGGATGATAAAACATGACAGTAATACGGCAAAATTATATCTCCCTTTAATACTGTACAGAAATCTTTCTCTGGTAGTTGTATGGCAACGTATATAATTGTTTTCTGGACAACATAAGAGTCAGTGCAGTATTTCAAACTGTTAACAGAGAGACAGTGGTGATGGTATTAGTAGTTGCAACCCCAGGCTCATCTGAATGTGAACACAGTGGACTGCAGACTGAGAAATTACCCTTATGCAGTCCACACATACACCTTTTGGGGGATAGGGAGGGAGTTGAGGGATGTTTTATACCTAGGCAGTGTAGTTACACTGCTATACAAGTGCCACCACATAAAGGCATCCCTCTCTAGCATCACAGAGGCAGCAAATGAAGGAAATACTCTATGGTATCATTTAAGTTTTCAAGTATAAATGTCAATATACATTTTATGGATACAGATTTGGGGTAATGTATTATAGTTTTGTCACTGCTGGACGATATAATAAACAGTCATAGCAGCAAACCCCGGGCCCCTCTGAATATGAACCCAGTGGACTGCAGGCTGAAATTATCCTTCTGCAGTCCACCATCCTCCTTTTAGGGGGATAGGGAGGAGAATAAGGGATGTTTGTAAAACTGGGCAGTGGAACCACCCACTCACATCCGTGCCACCACATGAAGGCATCCCTCTCCACCACCACAATAAGAATCCACATAAACATAGTACCAGTATGTAAAAATCCAACATGACAAGATTTTTCAAGACTACGAGAGACGGTTAATACGTTTGTGGGCAAATTATAGACAGAAAATAATACAGCACAGTGACTGTCAGAATATATTACACGTTTTATTATTTCACAGACTCCAAGAAGACACAGTAAATAATGGTTACAAAATATACAAGAATAATATGGGGACGAATCATACGAGGTGGTTAATAAGTAGGTTAGTGCATTGGTCGAGGGAGTATGGAAGCCTTGGGAAAATATATATATATAGTTGTGGGTTATAATTATTGTTTTATGGCCTCACAGATTACTCCAGAATAATTAATGGAGTGATTATATACAATTTGAAAAAGTACATTGAGAGTTGAGTTCAATTTCGTAGTCTTCTTTAACATTTGATTTTTATTCTTGCAGCCTATTCTCATCAGTTAATGAAGCTCCCTAACACCTTTTCCTTAAGTGATTTATTTTGCTTACTTCACTTTACTGTCCTGTGTTACATAAATCCTACCACAGTCATACTCTGCATAAATAACGCACAAAAGAATATTAACCAGCCAAATACGAAAATAAGTAGCTAAAGAAGAGGCGTTAGAGAGATGAGAAAATCGGCCCAGGAGGTTATTCTAAGGCTGAAGATTGAGTAAAAAATGTTAAGGCTCATCCCTGCAGGTAAAGGGGGCTCCTTAACACCTCTTCCTTAGTGATTTATTTTTGGATATGGCTGGTTAATATAATTCTACACGTCATTTGTGCAGAGTACGGCAATATTAATGTGATTTAAACAGCAGTCAGGAGGTTCAAGTGGAATAAGCAAAACGAATCACTTACGAATAGGTGTTGGGGAGCTTCCTTAATCAACAGGAATACAGGTTTTTGTCTTGTATTCTTATCATGTAAGGAAGCTCCCCAACACCTCTTTTTTACTGATTTATTTGGATATAAGTGGTTGATATTACAATATTTTTTATGTTATTTGTGCAGAGTATGGTGGTATTAGAATGACTTAAGTAGCACAGAAGAGGACAACAAGGCATGATAAGCCAAATAAATCACTGAGGAAGAGGTATTAGGGCACTTCCTTAAATATCAGGAATATGGTGCATGAAAAAAAGACTTAAGTAACACAGAAGAGGACAGCAAGGCATGATAAGCAAAATAAATCACTGAGGAAGAGGTGTTTGGGGGCTTCCTTAACCATTTGGAATATGGGGCATGGAAAAAATGAGGAACAGCGTCATTGGCATAAGTAATTCATCACAGGCAATCACAGTTCACTTCATTATGGAAAACTTAGATGCTGATACACTCCGACCTGCATGCTTGGCCCATTACAAGTTCAAAACACACTTAGCCGTGACCCACCACTCACAATTAGCCATGATTCACCACAGTTGGCCATGATTCACCACAGTTGGCCATGATTCACCACACTTAATTTACCACTCCATACCCACCCATCCTCCCTCACACTAACTCCACTACAACTCTACAGCTGTAATTCCAACTTGGTATACTACAGTGCGTTTACCTTGGATATTTTTGCTATTTTCAGGCTGGGAAGTGGATTTATTTGTGTATTCTTTTAGTTTTGATGTTTTTTTTTTTCATGGTCCTCCACATAGTATCATCAAAAAAATAGAGTGGTTCATGGAAGAAAACCAAAGTATTGTATGGGATTGATAAAAATAGGCCAAGCTGACTTAACCATATGCCACTGGAAGGAAGGATGGCTGGCATACGAGGTAGAGAGGACCCTGCGTTAGAGTGGGGGTAATATTCCACCCATTTCTCCACAACCAACACACCCACACTACCATATCCATCTGCCCTACCCTGCCAAAACAACTTGTAACATGCATCCCTCCCGGCATTCATTCTGGCTGATCCTCCTCCATACCTGACTTCCTGCACACAGCCCACATCCACCCACCTCACACCAATTGCCTCAGCTACTTCCCCTGCTGCACCCCTCATACTTCCCACATTCTATGATGCCACTCTGATCCCCTTGGGTGATTCAGTTTCCACAGGCTTGCATTGAAGATCTTTCTTCCTAGTGATAATTTGGTAAGAATAAATAATGGGGAGAAACATACCACAGGCCCCAACCACCCGCACAGTCCCAGGCCTAGGCACGGGGCCGTGACCAGTGGCTGTGGCAGTGGTGTCGGGGCACCCTGCCAGGACAGCTACAGGGACATTTTCCAAGCACTCAGTGCAAGGTGTCAGTTTTTAAGACAGAACAAGAGAAAAAGTTAACTCCAGTGAGCAGAACTAATTCAGATCAAGAGGAATCTAGATACCAAGGCTTAAAACATATTAAGCATCTGTAACCAGTACAGTATAGCAACTTCAAAAAAAAATAACATCAGAGTACTGAACTCCTCTGTGTTTAACAGCCAACTTCTTGCTTCTACTGGTCTGCTGAGGTGTCTTTACACGTATGCTTTGGATTGAAATAATCCAGATCTTCATCATCTATAAGAAACAGAGTCTTTGGCTCTCTGATGATTGCTTTCTTGGTCGGTTACTGCACTCGCTGTTTTCCTTCCCACTGCTTTTCCTCACTGCGATGCAAGTTTGTGAGACTTTCTTCTTGGAAAGTTGTGTTCTGTGTTGGATGGTTTGTGATGCTAATGTCACAGAGCTTGAATTATCCTGCACTTCTCTGATGTGTGAGGGAAGCGTTGCTGAAGCTGTACAGCCATCATGGCTTTCTTTGCTATTTGAGACACTGGAGGGTGTGGTACCTGCTGGTCTGTCATCATTCTGTACTGCTGTAACACAAGAGTCATCTAGAAAAAAATCACCATCAGACAACTGTTGGGATATGGATCTTGACTGGTTCAGTTCAGTGGCAGTAACAATGGGCTACTGGGGAGTCAGGTTACCAGAACCATCTGTGACAACTGAGTGGATGTAAATGGAAGTTTGGGAGGTAACAGTAATAATGAGTCATCCTGAAGAGTCAGCACATCAGTTGCTGTAACATGAAATGGGTGAGTTGCAACATCATGATTAATATCTAATATCACATCAACAACTTGTGTGGGATGTCTGAGAGTATCTTTCACAACATTAGAGGAGATGCAGTCCACACGGCTGAACACAGTCACTTCTTCATGCTTCAAGGATGTTGCTTGAACTGCATTAACTGTTACTTGCAGGTTTCCTGGTTTGACAGGTAGATTTTGGGTCTTAGTTTTAGCAGTTGGAGTGAGGCTAGCCAGTGCAGTGAAGCTACGATGGTAGACGTTGTTGTTCCTCACCCACTTCGAGAGGCCAGGTTGATACCGTCTACCCATCCTTCTCTTTCATGAACAATGTCTATCACTCTACTGTAGAAGCTCAACAAGTTCATAACACAAGATCACCCTTCCCTAAATCCAAATTGCTTGGACGTTACTACCATATGCCCTTCAAGGAATTTTATCCATCTTTTTCTAGTGACATTTTCACATATACTGGTGAGGGAGACCAGTCTGTAGTTGAACGGATCCTCCCTGTCACCACTTCTATAAATCAGAACTATATTTGCTCTTTTCCACTGAGTAGGTAGCTCCCTACTTTCAGTAGAAGACCATAATTATACTATCATAGATAGGCCTCATTAACTGGTCTGCACATTCTTTCAAGATTCAACCAGCTGCTTCATCTGGTCCCATTGCCTTTCTCACATCTGTATCCTTCATCAACTGCAGTATCTCATTTCTCTGAACTACTGTACTTTTGTTTTCAGTTTCAGGGGTTGCATCTCTGTTACAGATACCAACTGCAGTTTATCATATTATGTTACACATGTCCTCCTGTTTTTCATGTATCACATCACCATCTCTCAGTCTTACTGTGCCATTCTTTGTTCTCATTTTACTATTTACAAACCTGTGTAACAGCTTGGGTTCTTTCTTGCTTTTATTAACGACATCTTTCTCATATTTTTGTTCCTCCTCCCTTCTTACTTTTACATATTCATTTCTTACTTCTTTGAAATCTACCCCATGCTCTATTCCTAATTTCCAGTGCCTTCCTACATCTCTGATTAAACCAATCTTTCTTTCTGTCTTCCTTTTTTGCAGCAACTCTAGGAACATGGTTTCTAACTCCCCCCTTACATATTTTCATAAAGTGTACCTGTCCTGCTGTGGCCCACTTCCTAGACTGCCTTGTTGATATTGTTAAGAAACAAGAATGTTAGTTGTGTTGTGAGTGGAGGTATCTTGTAAAGTTATGCATTGATTTTTATTCATTTTCTCTATAATGTCTTATTTGGATGATTATGTAATATTCATATTTAATTTCAGTCTGTATGCTAAAGCATTTAGAGTGTTATGAGAAAAAAAAACTGGAATGTTTTAGATGTCTCTGATTTGGTAATTGTGGTTGCTGCGAGTATGTGGTAGATCATTCGAGTGTCATGCAAAGTTACACAAGGATGGGGGAAAGAGCTGTTTCAGTTAGTTTTGGTTGTACTTGTGGTCTTGTGAAGTTGGTGGAGCTCTGGAGTTGTGGAGCTGGCAGTGTAATTATTTGGTAAATAAAGATAACGACTGTGAGAAGCTCGTGTTTACATACAATGCCTGTGCTGATCCGTTGCTGTACACGTAAGGCTGCCTCTTGGAAGAACAACTTACAGGACAATGTCTTTCCTATACTGAACTACTGCTGTTGGAGCCTGTGGCAGTGTGGGGTGTGGATGTACCAATATCGTTCTCCTATCCAGATCAGTGCTCCCCAGCCAACGTGATGGCGGATGCACCGACCCAGTGCTTGGCTAACTGCCCGGTATGCCTGGATTTTGTACCAGTCACTGCCACAAAGGAGGTGGCGTGACTTGGAGTGGATGTTGTTGTACTGGTTTTTCAGGTCAACTTGAATATCTTTGAAATTCAGATATGGCATTCCTAGAGATATAGTCATTAAATTAATACTGCCGTAGCAGAAATACAAAATGGAATTAAGTGACTGGACAGAAAAGGTTAAGATAATACTCTCTCTATTATTCATTTCCTTAACATTATGCTCTCCTATACTGTACATCTCCATCCACACTACACAATGGGTAGACAAAGTGAGAAATGTAACTTAGGTCATCTAGTTTTATATACCATGCAGTGATTAAATGGAAAAATGGACATATATATATAATTTGTGACGAAAACAAAAACAGCTCGCCATGTTCCTAAGCTGGTGTGATTTTTCGTACCTGGGGATCACCATGGATAACAGCTTAATGTTCCCCTATGGATGCATTGATACTGAGGCTGGAATGGGATATATTAAGCCTCATGGTGACATTTTTAGCCTTTCACTGTCACGTTAAGCCTTTCACCATGACATATAAATCCTCTGAGTGACATAGTAATCCTCTCAGTGACTCTAAAATCCTCACAGTAATTATTAATCCCCTCTCACAGTTGGGGCAATTCTAGTGAGTCATTCCAGGGTACAAGATAACAGGATGGCATACAAATTAGGCCATCTGAGGCCAGTTTAAGGGAGCAAAAATTGGAGCATCTGTATGAATTTCTTGTGGCCAGTCTGAGTTAGAGGAAATAAAAGTTAAACTTCTCATTGCAAGTTGGAGAGAGAGAGAAATATGTCCGCCTAAGTATACAAGGTTCTGTATTTCTGAAGGCAAATTTGAGTGAGGGAAAAAGAAATCCAACCTCAGTATGAATGCACCCTTACAATATCATACATAAGAGAATAATACAATGATTTCATAATGCTGTACAATGCTAGGGTAATAATAAATACAGTAACAACTAATATATCATCGTAATTGAGCATATAGGGCAGGTCTCACAATTACAAAAAAAAAAAAAAAAAAAATGGATGCATTATATTTGGTTCATGGATTCAGTGTTTTTACTTCCTCTTCCTGTTCCTAAACTATTTTCATATATATCTGCTGATCTGTCATCTCATACAGTTCCAATAATATTCTATCTATCTATCTATAGCCAGATGCCTTAATCCCATAAGGGGTGGCCACAAACAAACTGCCTCCATGTCACCCTGTCCCCTACCATCTCACTGTCCTTCCCTCCAATTTACATCCCCCTCTCTCATATACCTCTCTACTCTATCCCTCCATCTCATCCTTGGTCTCCCCTTCCCTCTTCCCCCCACCTCACTCACATACACTCTCCTAGATAGTCCCTCACTCCATCCTCCTAACTTACATCCCCCTCTCTCGTATACCTCTCTACTCCATCCCTCCATCTCACCTTTCTTGCCATTCCAATTTGCTCCCAGTGACTCCCAGCTGACCTCCCACTACCTCTACTGTTTCAATATATTTTTTCTAACTTCAGTACTTTATTTACACAGATTTTCCCAATTCATTCACACCAATAATACATCAACTCTGGCTTGATTTTACCTCTGGGTTGATTTTCTTTTAATAATACTTCCCAGACTCCCAGCTTACATCTCATCATTCTTTGCCAAACATACAATTCTCCCAGTTTGTTATAGATCAACAGAGCCCACTTTCACTGACCCTACTGATTGTTTTACATAATGCACTTCTCATTTTTCCCCTTTCGTAATGTCACACGAAACTCACAATTTCAGCCCTTCCTTTCGTAACCTCACACTACAGTCAGACATCATTTCAATCAATAGACTAGTGTATATCCAGGGCTATTATACATCACCATGGCACTATAATGAAGCTATACAATTATTTTCACCGTGCTGCTAATTTTTATAACCAGATCAAAGACTTCTAAAGACTCGTCAAGCTTAAATATGGCTTATGCTAATTATCCTTTTTTAGTCATGCGTCTAGGGTATTCTCAGATCAATAAATTCTAAGCCTCGGATATAGTCAGTAATTCTCATGCAAATCCTATCTATGCAGTGTTAGTATTTTACAGGTTTTACATTTATTATTGTTTTTTTTTTGCAATAATACTGGTTAATTGTTTAGTTTTGTTCTATAGTGTGTTTACTGTAACCTGACAAATATCCCTAACCCCTGTCAATGGCTAAGTGCTGTCAGACTGAACAGATGCTTTGTCTATTAATCTATCTATCTACAGCCAGACACCTCAAAGTCTTTCATTGTTTTCCCATTACATCCAGTCATATCACATTTACTTAAGTATATCTCTCTACCTAATTTCAAAAGGAATGGCAATGGATTTACCATTTTTTCCCCCCAAAGTCTCTCATTCCAGGCTTCATATTTCCTCCCAATGTAGCCAGTTATATCACATGAGGAAATCTATACCTATCTATCTATTTCTATCTATCTATGTCTATCTATCTATCTATCTTCACATGGGATGGACACAGCAAGCCTTAACACAACTACGTCACCTCAACACAGCCACGTTACTTTCCTTCTGCTTCTCTATCTTATCTGTTCATTTCTGTTCTCTGTACAACATTACATCACTGTCCAACAGCTTCCTTTGCTAAATTGGCACTTGTTCAAAATGTTCTCCCCATATCGTCTATAACCTCAGTGTTCATCAACTCCACAACTAACTCCTGATTTTCTATTCTCACTGGGTTAGGAAGCTCCCTAACACCTCTTCCTTAATGATATATTTTTCGATATGGCTGGTTAATATCCTTTTGTACATTTACAGGGTATGGCAATAATGGAAAGATTTATGTAACAAACAGGAGGACAGTAAGGTGTTATAAACAAAATAAACCACTTAAGAAAAGGTGTTAGGGAGCTTTATCCAACGTAAATACCGCCCCTGGCAGCAGCTAAGTTCCAGCTATTCTCACAAACAGCTATAATTCTTTCACCCTCAGCCTGGCCCGGATTTTTGCCATTTTCCGGCTTATTTCACACAGCTCAGTGGCAGAACAAGACAATGCTGTGACTCAAACCCTTTCCACTGCATTGCTTTGTGACTAGCACCATATTCTAGTGTCTGTCCATTGTTATGACTCAGCATTCAAGATGGAGAGAGAGAGAGAGAAATACTAGGCCAAGTTCGTGTAAAAGTGGGTACAGTCTCTCCACTGTCACATCGCCAATAATGTCACTATTTAACAACCAGTTCTGCTAAAGACCGGTGCTTGTTCCAATTGTTTTAATGACATCATCAGTTCAGTTACCATTCAGTGATTTCCACTTCTAAATACTGGAGCTCGTTCCAAATGTTCCTGTCACATCATTAACTCACTCACCATTCAGCAATTTCCACGGCTAATTCCTGACGACAGCCAAGTCCTTGTGTGTCGTGCGTGTCACTGTTCAATGACCCGTTCTGCTAATTCCTGTGCTTGTTCCAAATGTTCCTGTCACATGGTTAACTCACTCACCATTCAGCCATTTCCACTGCTGATTCCTGACATCGGCTAAGTTCTTGTGTGTCATACTTGTGGCAGGTTGGGTGGTATGCGGTCGATGAAGTTGGCCGGGAACTGGCCTGTGTGTCCCTCACGTTCCCCCATCAGCCACTGCTCGTTTATCCGCCCTATTACACGCACTGAATTACCTTCCTGTGTAAAAAAAGTGGCATTATTTAGGGGTCACTCCTGTATTTTATCATTTATAATGGCTCCAATGTGCTTGTAGACGTCGTCTTTAGTCCCTAAGGGCGGCTCACCATGCTGCTTGATCTCTGGTAGCCTCCCTATTTGATCTCTTTATTTTACTGCCTTATGAATACTCGTTAAGGCTAGGAAATAAATAAAGTACTGGTATGCTCTTGTGACATACTGTATATATATCTTGTATTTATTTTGTATGCAAGGAAGAAGGGATCAAAAGCTACATGGCCACAATAACTGTTCCCCTGATTTTTTTAAATAAGAAAGAACCATTCCGAGATATCTGGACACATCCACACTGGATTTAAAAGACTGGCAGTTATAAGCAGAAGGAAATACAGACAGAGGAAGGAAGTTCTAGAGATGACCTGTTGCATACACAAAAGACTGGGAGTAATGGTAGGGTTGCACAAGGCAGACCAAAAAAGACCTGGGATGAGGTCATACAGTGTGACCTCAGGGATACAGGAATGAATAGGGAGGCTGCCAGAGATCATGCAACGTGGAGAGCTGCCATCAGGTGACCAAGGCGAATGCATGCAAGGACGTTGGAGCCTTAATAAATGAAACAATATGTTGTTCCCCAACCTACTCTGTCTGGTCCAGCAGAGCCACTGACCACAGAAGCAACCATTTCTTTGGGCTTGTTTTAAGAATTGCAAGGAAAGTATTATTATTATTATTATTTTTTTTTACAATAAACAAAAACTACACACCACTCCTTGGCCACATACATGTATAGTCAGGTCGTCAGGAGTCTCTGCCTGGAATGTGTAAAGTGCCGTCACCACAAATGAAGATGGTGATCTGGAGGTGGTGGTGGTGGTGGGGTGTGGTGCTGGTGTGGTGTTTGCCAGACTGGCTGGGATGGACATGCTGGATGATACACGCGGCAGCTTCTCACCAGCTAGGGGTACCACAATCTGGGTATGTTCGGGATAAAGTTCAGTTAGTTTTATTTATGCCGTCACTTACACTGTTACATATCATCATCACACTATTACTGGTATCATCATCATCATCATCATCATCATATAACCTTACATAACTGCAGTAGCTCTGTCAGAGGGGGTGGCCATGGAGACACTGGCCACCCCTGAAATATACCTGGCCACACCAGATATCTGGGGGGAATACAGCACAGCCTTGTTTTATGACTGGGATGCATTTCTAAAACCTGATCACTTAATAAATGATCGTCTGCACTCTCGCAATCACATACGTGAGGAAAGGTCGTATAATGAGAAATTGGGCAGTAGAGTGATTATCTAAGTGAAAAAAATTACATAAAAAACAGTCATTAATTCTTACTGATTATACAGGTGAATGGTTATACACAAAAATAATGACCATGTAACAAGGGAGTACTGTATTCATGAACTCCACTAAAGAGCTGCCCTTGAGCCACTTCATAATTAGACTTGGTAGGCATGGTGCTGGGGCGGGATGCCTTCTCACATTAATGCCAGTATAACCAGTTGGCTCTGTTACCCAGTTATATAAATGACCCTCAATTCCCTTCCTGACCCATGAGAGGAGGATGGTGGACTACAGGTGAAGGGCAACATTAGCCTGCAGTCCACAATTGTAAGAGCCTGAGGTTTTTCAACTTAACCTGGCCTAAAATTTCCATCTCTCCATCTTGAATGCTAACCTGAAGCAACAGATTAACATAAGAATGCCACTATTCATGAAGAAGTGCCCTGAAAAGGATGTACAGCTGCAGTATCACTAGTTTCTGCCAATGAGATGTGATATAATTGGCAGAGTGATGAAAATCTGGGCCATGTTAAAGTGAGAGAACTGTCGCACCAGAGGGCATGTATTTATTCTGGTAAGCGCTACAGGATTTTTTCCACCTGAGGGGAACTCCTGTTCTAAATGGTCCAGCGCTAAACAGTCCAGCTCTAAATGGTCCAGCTCAAAATGGTTAAGCTCTGAGCCATAAGCTAAAATGTTGGTACTGACCTTAATGAAGCTCTGAGGAAATATACCCTCCCTGGGGCCACAGCGTCCAAACAGCCAGTCATCATTTACCCGGTACAGGAGCTGGATCACATCACCAACCTGACAAACACCAACAATACAAGAGGTAGTGTGGCCAGACGCAGGTGTTAATGAAGGATTGTTTTTACTGTTTCAATTCAAACACTCTCTCCAAAGCTGGATAAAACCTTTGGACCTGTGACAAGATCATAAGTGTGATTTCAGGGATAAGGGACTGAATAGGGAGGCTGCCAGAGAATGAACAGTGTGGAGAGCATCCATTAGGTGACCAACGCCAATGCATGCAAGAATGCTGGAGCCTAAAACAATACGATGCACTAACAACAACAAATTAAAATGACGTCATCAGAGTGAAAGTGTTAGAGACAAGGGAAGATCTTAAGACGTACCATTTTCAAACAACCAGTAACATGGTTATGTAAGAAAACTCACCTTAAAGCCGAGATCCTCTGTCTGTGCGCTGGCAAATTCAAATTCGGCAATACCATATGGTCGGTCTGTCTCCTCATCCTGTTTAAAATACAGTTACATTATTTTTTTACTGAAGTCATCATCATCAATATCATCATCATCATCATCATCAATATCATCATCAACATCATCAGTGCAGACTTATTATCATCACGAACATAAATCCCACCTGAGAGACTGGTTAAGGTGGGATGAAGGAAAATGTACAATTAAACTATATATGTGTGTATGTGACTGAGGTGGAGGAGGAAGAGGGAAGGGGAGACCAAGGGTGAGGTGGAGGGATGGAGTACAAAGGTATATGAGAGAGAGGGGGATATAAGTTGGGGGGAGGGCATGAAATGGCAGAGGACAGGGCGACATGGAGGCGATTTGTTTGTGGCCAACCCTTACAGGATTAAGGCGTCCGGCTATATAGATAGATAGATCAATAGATAGATAGAGAATACAGTAATTAATGGTGATTACAAACCTCTGAGTCGGGCCGTGGTGGTAGTGGTGGTGGTTCCTCTGGGATAGTTTGGTCTATAATGGCGTCCCACGATGCACCTGACTGTTGCTGCTGTCGCTGCTGAGCTGTGTTGGCCCTTGATGCAGCGCTCCAGTCTATACTAACAAGATCTGCCATTTGACCTGTAATGGTGCTATCCCCGGCCACTCCAATCTGGCTGCTGGTAACGGGGGCTTTGGGTCGGATGATGGTTGCTCGGACGCTGCTCTTCTCCTTGCTGCTGCTGCTGCTACTGCTACTGCTGTTCATGGTGATGTAGGGTGCTGCTGTTGGGTGTGGTGATGGCTGTAAATGATGACCGAGGGGTTATTATTATTATTATTATTATTATTATATTATTTTCAATGTCCTTTTCTGCTGGAAGGGTTAAGAGAAACAGACCTGAAGAAGTAACAGAGCAGTGTGGTGCTGATGTGAATGTGCT
>JAGKTI010015341.1:0-20622 GCA_018397915.1 Birgus latro | reverse complement strand
ATCCTCTTGTAACTTTTCTACCCTCTTTGTAACAAATACTTCCTCCTGTCCTTCCCTTCTTCTCTTCCTCCATCTTGTTTGGATTCTGATTCTGGCCACCACAGGTGGTGGTCAGAAAGTCCACTCCCCCAACCTCTATATACTCTTGCATCCATTACACATCTTCTCATCCTTTCATCCACACACACAGTCAATCATTGCCTTCCGTTCATTCATTCCTCGGTCCTCTCTTCTCACCACTCGCCATGTATACCTATGGATCATTTTGTGCCTGAAGAGGGTATTAGCTACCATCAACCCCCTCCCAGCACAAATGTCCACTAAAGCACTGCCATTCTCATCCATCTCTGCAGGCACACCCCACTCACCAACCACTCCATCCACCTTCTCATTCCCCACTTTTCCATTCATATCTCCAATCAGAAACACTCTCTCATTCCTTTCAAACTTTTCCAAGCAGGCTTCCACATTTGTCCAAAACTCTTCTCTCACTCTACTTACACGATCTTGCGTTGGCGCATACACGCACACAATTGCCCACATTTGTAGTCCAACTTTCACTGTTACCCACCAAATCCTTGACCCAACTGATCCATACTCTCTTACATTCTCCTTCCACCTGTTGCTCACAGTAATACACATTCCCTCTTTCGCCCTTTCATTCTCACCCACTCCCGCGCATATAGCCCATCCATACTCCCATTCTCTCACACTCTCACCTCGCCAGTTAGTTTCAGTTATTCCACATATATCCACTTTCGCACTCTGAAGCACCTATACAATCTCTCTCTTTTTCACCTTATCATTCATACCCCTAACATTCCACGTTGCAATCATCATTTGTATATATCTATATATATACAGTAAAACCTCGATATAACGGACTTCAATAGACCGGAATTCGCTTTTATCGGACTCGAGGAGCTACCGGACTAAACTCCTATATATCAGAAAAAGTCCGATAAAGCCAAAAAGCAGTTCGGACTGCCTGACCACGTCAGCTATGTTTACCACAATAAGACAAGTAGCAGCCGTGGCTCAGTGGGTTAGAGCGCTCCGCTCTGGCCGTAGGGTCGGAGGATCGAATCCACCCAAGGGTCATTGGTAGACATCAGGAAGGGCATCCGGTCATAAAATGCTACACGCTCCAATCCAAAAAGGCCGATGCATGCAAGCATGTTGCAGCCTTCAAAAACGAAACGAAACGATATATATACAGGATGATTCACGAGTTCCTCCGGAAACTCTGGGAAATGCAAGCTTATGCAATTCTAAGCATAAAATACTCTATAAGTATAGGTATTTAATGTAATGGTGAACAAGTGGTGAAATTTTCAAATCTGACTTGTGAATGGGAGGCGCCTCATCATGTTGAAAAATGATACGTCGTCATGTCTTCAGAGGCACATCTTTAAGTAACAAGTTAAGTTCATCTCTGATAAAATTAACACAGACATCTCCTGTGAGCCTCCCTTCAAAGATATGAGGTTCAGTCAGCTGGTTGTCAATCTTACCACAACACACATTAACTGAAAATCGGTGTTGAAAGTTCCGTTCAGCTGTCTCCTTGGGATTTTCTTTTGACCACTAATGTGCATTACGAGTATTATGTGATCCACTGCGGGTAAATATGGCTTCATCTGTGTATAAAATGTACTTGCACAGCTGAGGATGATCTGCTAGCCAAGTACAGCAATAAAGTCGTTGAGCAGAATCCCTGGGTTGTAGATGCTAACCTTCCCGCTTTAATGTCCTCCATACCTTTGCTTGTGGAACACTAAGTCAGGATATATATATATATTGTACAGTAATCTCTCTACTATCCGATGTAATAGAGCCAAAGGTATGACTGGACAGTTGTCTTGTCTGGATACTGGCCCTGAAGCTCCCGCACCGGTCATTTATGACCCTAACCTAACCAAAATCAGAAAACCACCTACCTACCTCCCTACCGGACATGCATAGCACTTATTTAAGTCCCCTTTCACATAAATAATGCACAGAAAGCATGAATTAATTGAATTTTAACCAAAAAATGATGATTTTGAGGTAAGGCATAGGTGTTCACAACTTGCCACCATAGTGGACATGGAAATCACTATGAAAATCACCCTTTCTCACTTCCTATGCACTAAAATCATGAACACAAAGTATGAATTCATTTTACTTTAACCCCAAAAGGATGAATCTGAGTTAAGTAAGGCATAGGTGTTCACTGAGTTGACAGCTTAGTGTAAGTATCGGACGTGGCAGCCACTATGAAAATCATCTTTTCTCACATCTTATGCACTAAAATATTGGATACAAAGCATCAAATACAGTAAATGATGTAAATTGTTACCAGAAAAATGGTCAATAAGAATTAGGTATGGCAAAAGTGTTGACCAGAATATAACATGCTGAAAGTAAGTACTGGACATGAAATTCACTGGCATTCACCTTTTTCACAGCTTGTGCACTAAAATAATGAACACAAAGCATGAATTCATTTAATTTTAACCCAAAAAGGATGAGTTTGAGGTAAGTTAGGCACAGCTGTTCACTGAGTTAGCAGCTTAGTTTAGGTACGAAAATCAATGGCATTCACCTTTTTCACAGCTGGTGCACTAAAATAATGAACTCAAAGCATGAATTCATTTAAATTTAACACAAAAATGATGAATTTGAGGTAAGTTAGGCACAGCTGTTCACTGAGTTGGCAGCTTAGTTTAGGTACCAGACATGAAAATCAATGGCATTCACCTTTTTCACAGCTGGTGCACTTCAATACTAGTGGTAACCATGCATGAAAAAATAAACTGAAAGCAGGAAATTATGATTTACATTTATGGGAATTTTTTACCACATTACAGCATGCTGAAAACAGGTTAGACATGAAAATCATTATGGAAATCATCTTTCACACTGTCTATGCATGAGATTAATGATATGGGAAGAACAAAACAAGGAATTTTGATGAAGTTAGGGTACTTATGAGAATGCTGCTGCCGTCCTGATATATAACCCGCTCCGTCCTCCCAGACTCTGACAGTATGAAGGTGCACCTCAGGCATCGGCAGGAATTCATACAATCCTTGGCATTTCCGCTTCACTTTACACTCACCAGCACTTCCCACAACGTTTCCTTTCCCATAATAACAAAATCTAGCATCACATCACTTCAGTGCACTGTACAGTACATCACTTCACATAACTGTAAATTCCCATGTGGTCTAGTGACTAGTGACAAGTCCTGGAGAATTTAGTCGCTGTCAGAGTCCGAGATTAGCTGACAGAGGCAGCCTAGGGGCTCCTTGGTGGGACGTGGTGATACGCTATCCACAGCAGAGGACTCTGAAGACAGCTGCAAACTCACATCCAGTGGTGACTCCGCCGTGTGTGATGTGCTGGGCTGTGGCTCAGAGCTAGAAGGCCTGTCTTGGTGAGGCAATGGTGTGGAGCAAGGGCTGAGCACGGCGGGGATGACGGGCCTGAAAAAACTGTCAATGGTTGATTGACGCAAGCAACAACGATTCTGACGATTAATGATGCTCTGCCTGAAAGCTCGCACTTCCTCCACAAGTCCCAAGGGCCCCATCTCCCTGTCACAGTCCGGGTGTTCTAGGTAGTCAAGGACGAACTCCACATGTTCCCGGAGTGCGCTCAGCTTAGGGATGGCTGGAGTAGTGACAAGCCGTGAGGAGTCCACATCATCGTCGCTGTCCTCGTCGGAATCTTCCTGCTGGGTACTTGTACCGGCAACAGAAGATGCGATCTCGATATCAGACATGATTTGATACCCTGGATCGCCCTCGTCGTCATCCAACCACTCACGCACTTTGCCGACATCCACATTGTCTCCACCCGCATGAAGCCTTGCATGGAAGTCATCCACCTCAAAACCTAGGAAATCGTGCACCACGTCGCTTCCATGAAGCAGACGAGACCAACCATTTTCTAGAGTCTTGACAGAGACTTCCTTCCATGCACTGGCCCAGTTGTAGATAGCAGACTTGAGGTTGTAGCGGCGAAGGTTTTCGACAGTTTGATGTCCTCGCATGTCTCATCCTTCCCTACGATCCTCGTAGACAACCATCACCTCATCCAAAAACCTTCGTCGGTAGAGCCTCTTCGCTGCCACAATCACTCCCTGGTCCATTGGTTGGATGACAGCAGTCGTATTAGGTGGCAAAAACAGATACCTAATGTGGCCATTTTCATCCACCAACTCCTTCTCAGACAGATGCGCAGGTGCATTGTCTAGAATCAGGAGGGCCTTTACCTGGTTGTGTGGGATTTTCAGTGTCTCCATCTGATAATATATGACGTCCTTGACAAAGTGTTGGTGAAACCAATCTCTAAAGATCTTGGTCGTGAACCAAGCCTTCAGAGAATGATACCACACGACAGGAAGGACATCCATTAACCCACAAAGGCACCGAGGCTGCTTTGCACGTTCAACAATAATGCGCTTGAGCCGGTGCATGCCGTTAGCAATGGGACAGTACAAAGCAGACACCCGTTGCTTGGAGAGCTTGCGGCCAGGTATACGCTTCGTCTCCTCAGCGAGAGTGTTTGTGGGCACTGAACGATAGAATAGGCCAGTTTTGTCAGCATTGTAAACTTGACCGAGAGTAAGGCCCTCCCTGTCAATCAAGCCCTTCACCTTCTGCCAAAACTCTTCTATTCCCTCGTTGTTGGCGTCCACAGCTTCACCATGGGCCTTACGATTGGTAAATCCGTGCCGTAACTTGAACGCGAAGAGCCAACCTTCAGATGCCTTGAAGTCTGGGGTGTCGTGAAGCTTTGCGAACTTCTCAGCAGCAGCTTTCAGCTCCGTTCCACGTACCAACACACCAGCAGCACGTTGTTGTCGATACCAGATGAGCGTGGAACGGTCGATGTCTGCATACTTAGGAGTAAACATCATCTTCCTCTCCACGTTTCATCTGGTTTTCGAAGTGAAATCAGCTGTGTACTGGTGTAGTTTGTCTCGGGACCTCTTGATATCAAACAAAGTAGAGCGAGGGAGGTTGAACTCAGGTAAGATCCGTGATGTCGACCACCCGGCATCCACCTTCTCCAATATCTCCCACTTCTTCTCCAGAGTCATCACCACTTTCTTCCTGTTCTCAAGCGGTGGGGCCATCATCACACACACGATGAAGAAGGTGCAGAGCAGCAGCAAGCCCTGCAGGAGGTAGGGAATCACCACAAAAACAAGCACTTCAGGAGCCATGACGAGGGCATCTTCACGAACCAGCATCTGAGCGGGAAATGAGACCAGAGAAAAGCAGGTGGCGTGAAAACACAGCTGGTCGGCGTGCATGGGAAATTCAAATCGACACAGTCAAAAAAAATCTGATTTTTTCCGGATTTTCTCGAATTTTTGGGCATTTTGGGGTTCGGTCATCAGCCTTCGATGTCCGGACAGTGAGGTAACCGGATAGTGGTCGTCCGGTTAGTAGAGATTACTGTATTTATAATATATAATATATATTGTATACTGTATATATAACTAACCTGTGTGCCATCAGCCACACGCACAGGCTGTAGTTCACCAGAGGAAGCACTGTTGAAGCAGTCAACATCAGGGCCATGAGGAGTCATCATGGAATGCAGTGAAGCTCCACCTGGCTTGAATCCTTCTTCTTTTGCCTCATAGTTGCCATAAATCAGCCCCATAAATTCACTCATGCAGTTCCCTGTATGAAAAATGCATTATGACCATTACCTTGAAGATAATCATGTCCTCATATGATGGATAATTATGTCCAAAATACTGTATAGGCCTGGCTTGGCCAAAGTAGATAGTGCATGAAATCCCTGTTAAAGACATGGCTAGATTTGCACTTAACCAATGATACCTATTAGGTGAGTAGAGGGAGCAGTCTCATACAAGTCACACTGCAAACTGACACAGAGCAAGATACAAAATTTCTTACAAAGTTACATAGCTAATGATGAGGTAGCATGAAAGAATATAATGAAATATCTAAGAAAATTACTGCACCTCTTGATGCTGGACATAATTCGTTGGTTTATCATCTTATAATTCTTAATGACTCTAAATTTATTTTTAGGTTTATATCAGTTAGGCTGAAATTCAAACATAAGATATTTTTGTGATCCGGCCTAACTTTGTAGTAATCCCCGTTTAACCCATGGTATAACATGTTTAACACTGAGGTTTCGACCATGTAACCCTATTAAATGAGGAATACTTGTAATGTGATTTCATGACTGATCCTGAGAGCATGAAATCTCAAGAGTGCTGAGAGGTGATGCAGGACTGAGTTGAGTGTTGTTGAAAATGAAAGGACAGTCTTATGGGAAATTTTGGCAATGTGTTGAAAGATGGTGGACCTGAACTTCTGGTGCATTAAAAATAAGGTCTTTTATCCCAATCAGAAATACTGAAATATCAGAACAGAAACCAGGTGTGCCATGGTCTCCTCCTGTGTTTAGTGGCATAATGCAGTGACAGACAATGTGAGAAGCTGGTGGATGTGTGAATTGTGGAGTCAAAAGCATATGAGTGGGTAGGACTATATGTACAGCACAAGAGAAATAGTAAAAGGACAGAACCCTAAGGAACATCACTAATTACAGGTTTTGGAAGCTTTCTACAACAACAGGTATGAGACAGCCAGAAAAGAAGATGAGGACACTAACAGAAGGACAGAAACTGTATGAGGCAATTTTGAAGTTAAAGATTTGTGCTAGACACAGTTGAAGGCCTCTGAGATGTCAAGTGAAGTATGAAGAGGCAAAGATTTCAACAGAGTTTCACAAGGAGGATGATCAAGAATCTGAAATGTGAGAAGATTGCCAGTGAAGGAACTCATACTGATCATAATAAAGAAGGTTAGAAGAAAATGCTTGAAAATTTCACTACTGATGAGAGACTCAGAGGTTTTGGAAATGCAGCTGGTTAAAGTGCCTGGGTGATAAAGATGGTTGAGAATGGTCAGCCTTCTTTAGGATGGGCTGCGTTAGAGCAAACTTCCAGCAAGGAGGAAAGATGCCATTTGACAGATAAAGGCAAAGGAGTTGCCAAGGCAAGGTTGCAGCACTGATGCACAGTTCTTGAGAACAACAGAAAGGGCCACACCAGGATCATATGCCTTATTAATACCGAGGCCAAAGATTGCATGTAGATTGGCAGAAGTATTTAATAGAAGCATGAGGAAGTCTGTGCTGGACTGATTAACTGTTATGAGATTGATCTACAGTAAGTTTGTCAATTTTTGGCATATACTGCACTTTATCAATGTCTATTATGTTATTTTAAAAATTACATTTGGGCTATGGGTTGGTATCTGTGCTACCAACCAAAAGCAATAGGAAAGCAGTGGGTGGCTTACTGCTCTGTGTGAAAAAAACAAGTTCCCTTAGGCATTATCCACTTTACTTCTCCATACTGTACTAAACTGTACATTACATATTGCATGCTACCAGTATCTAAGGAATACATACGGTGGTAGTATGGTGGCCGGAATGTATGTTCCTGGACACCCCAACGTGGGGGAAAGATTACAAAATCAGCAATAGCCACACCAGGCTTGGTGCTAGGGCAGGTCAGCACTGTGAAAATGGATGGGTCCTGTTGGATAAAGAAAAAATGAAGAATACTGAACTGTGATAAATACGCAAAGTTTTTTTTTTTTTTTAAGCTATATTATTATACAGTACATGTAATAATTATACACTGACATCAAGTCTTTGGATCTAACAACTGTAATAATTTTAATCACTCAAACTGTAGTAATTACAAGAGCCTTCATTCAACTTGCAGTGATGCTTCTATCAGCATCATCATCCAGACCTTTCTTCCCACCTAAAGGTTGAGTGGAGGCATTTCCAGAAACAAGGGATACACACACACACACACACAGTATATATAGTGGTAAATGGGGGCACTCAACATCCACTCACTCGATGCAGTGCTGCTCTCAGGTTTCTGCCCTTTCCTCTCATCCATCCTTCTTTCCTTCCATCCTCTACTGTCTTTCTTTCCTTCATTCTTTCCTTGTTCCTGCCTACAGGCGACTGTACACTCCCTCTTCTGTTTTTCTCTCATTCTTTCCTCTTCCTTCTGCCTGTGGGTGACTCTACACTGAGTGACAAGCCAAATGGTTTCCTGTACACCAGGAAAGCATTTACTATGAAGGTGGTAACCATATAGCCAAATTTTGGCGCCTGGTGGTTTAGTCGGTAATTATGGCGCTCCAATCGGATTGATCCGGTGAAGGTTTATATCCAAGGGGTGGTTTGGGTTTAATGCTCATGTGAAGCCATTCAGAAGTGAGTGAGGCTGGTCACTCTCATGTTAAATGTCAGGACCAACCTGCCTATCCCCGGGTTCGTACGCTCCTCATGGGGTGACATAGGATTGGATGATGGATGGATGGATATATATATATATGTACACACACACATATATATATATATGTATATACACAGTCAGGTCGCCAATGATGCACGCTTCTGTGACACGGCAAGGTGCCAGACCCAAAAAAACGAACCACACGCATAAACCATACCTATGGCGTGGGCGTGACAAGGTTTGAAACATTCATTTTTTCAATTATCATTCAATCCTATGTTGCCCCATGAGAAGAGTAGGAGAAATGCGCGGGCAAATTCCCCTGGCAGCCGGAGAGCGAACCTCAGCCCTTGCCTGCCGTTCAAACCCTTCTCAGTGTGTAGCCAGACCGCTTGTTATCTGATCACCCTCCTGTTTTTTGTTCCTATTGTTATGTGTAATACATGCACTGACTGACTGCTTGATTGTGTGCATGTGTAAAATGGGGAAAAGGGGGGAAAAGTGGGGTGAAAAGGGGACTCTGGGCAAACGTTCAGAACCAAATTCCATTTTCCCCATAGGTTTAGTTATTTGTATGGCACGGTTTTCTATGGCGTGGGCACGGTCCAGAACCAATTAACCACGCCTTAGGTCACTTGACTGTATATATAGAGTACTTCCATACCCAAGAGAATAACCTCTGTAATGTGCAACACACATTCCAATGGCTATTGACCATGGAAGCAAGAAATCTTTTTCAGATCCTAAATTCAAATAGATACCTTACATTCCTTCTCACATGCTTTCTCCACTACAGTACATGCCTTACTGTAAATATTTAATCCACACAACTTACCACTCCTAAATCAACCTGTTCATCACTCACAAAACATTATGATATACTGTATTACCATGATCAGCTTTGCACTCACACTGGCCTTTACATTAGTACATGGGCACTGTCATGGCCTTTGGCCTTCTGCTCCTCTGTTCTGTACAATTTCATTCGTCCAAGCCTTTTGGCATATTACTTTAACAACAAACATTTCATTTCACTCTCTCCACTAAAGTTCATCATCTCTGCATATACCTCATCACATGCTGTTCTCATATTCGTTAACCTTGTCATAGCATTCTTCATCTATGCCATTCACACACTTTCAGCCACCACATTCTTTCTGTGCACCACCAAAATCTGTTGTGTTTAACACTGCTTTGCTCCCATGATTTCCATTCATCAACCTTTCAAAATATTTTTTTCCATCTTTTCACACTTCTCTGCAAAAATGTAATGTTTTGGATTTAAGTTTAAAAATACAGTAAACTCTCAATTATCTGTCATCACAATATCTGTCCCAGTGCAATATCTGGTGCAAATATCTTGGCTCTATTAACCCCCAGCATCCCATCGACGTATATATATGTTGCAACGTTTTGTCACCCTTAGTTCTGACAATGTATATACACGTTCTACAACTGCGAGGTCCATCATTTGCATATTTTTCAAGTTTCGTGGGTGATTTTTGGTAGGCATATGTGGGAGACCTTCCTGTACCTGCTGCCAGGCGGAGACACTGCCTGGCCCTGTGTGCCCGCCCCCCCCACACATACACACACACACACACGCCATTTTTTCGGCAACTCACCTGTTAGCAGTGACCTGGCCAGTAAAGAAATGTCGTGCCACGGTCTCTCTGACGATGATATCAAAGGCAAAAGTGATTCCCGATGTGGAAGACAAAGATTACATGGCGCCAAAGGAAGAAACGAGCAGAAGTGATGAGGTAACGTTGCCAAGGAAGGTGCGCTATGTTGATGTGTTTGGTGAGTGAAACAAGTCTTATATCGCCTATATTATTGTGTGAAAACAAATACACTCTTGTACTATATATAAATTTGTACCAAATAAATAAATATTTACCTATTCTGAGTGGTTTGGAATAGTTACCCCTCCCAGAGAAAACATTTTCTCTGGAGCCAAGATGGTACCAGATGAGAGGAGGGTCACCTGTAGAGGGCACTTCTAAGCTCAGGTGAGCACTTTCTCTGAATTTTCAATGCTTCTTATAAAAAGCAGAGGTTTTAGGGGGGGGGGGACTTGCCAGGATTGGGGGGTGGGGGGCATTGGTGAAAAATCTGCCGGGATGCAGGCAGTTAAAGCAATATCCGGTGATTTTGAAATAACATCTGGCACTGAAACAGGATGTAACGGGTAGTCCATTGTGATACCCAGCACTGAGAGATCTCAACCGGCTTGTAAGTGGTAGCTAACCGGCGCCAGAGGAAATCCTGAAACCTGAGAGCCAATGAAAACATCCACTACACACCAGCCAATCAGAATCTGCCTCACTCAGAGTGCCGAGAATACGCGCATGCTCTATTTCTCGCCTGTGGATGTCATTCAGTGAAGACGTATCTTTGAACTCTGCTCTTCTGACCACGCAGTCACAAAACCCTGGTCCTGTTACTAACTCTGTGGCATCCTACGTTTGAGGTAGTGTACTGTACAATTCTGTATTGCAAAACTAATGGCCTATGAGTGATCATATCCAAGTACTTTATTGTTAATGTAAATTTTTGTGTACTGTATTGTTTACAAGTGTGACTGCCAACCCCCAGTGCTATTTCTCCAACCCACCATGCCGTTTCTCCTACCCCACCATGCTGTTCCTCCTGACATGCCTCACCTGTGGTCTGAAAGTGCTTGTAACAACAGTATAGTAGTTGTGTATCATGGTTGAGTTTGTGGCTTTTGTGGTAGTGCCCCAGCTGGTGCAGGTCCTGCTGGCTTTGTGTTTTCTCCTGGTCCCTGTCTCAGTGGCACCTCCGTCACCTGCTGAGAGGCATCCTATAGTTTTCTCCATGGAGAAGATGGGGATAATCTAGAAGATGGAGCAATGCTGGATCATTGCAAGGCTAATGGAGCACTACAACATGCCCCAGACCACACTGCAGGATTTGCAGAAGAACAAACAATGTATCAAGATGTTCTTCCACAGCCAACATGGTGAGACTGTGTGATGGCATGAACGCAAGATGACCAAGCCACGCTTTTGTGAACTCAGCCAGGCTTGCCTGAAGTAGTTTCAACAACAGCGCGTCAGTGGCGTGATTGTGCATTCCATCAAGCTGAAGGCTGCAGTCACCAAGTTTACTGAGCAACTGGGGATTGCAGATTTCAAGGTGTTTGAAGACTGGCTGACCTGGTTTAAACTTTAACATGGGCTGTCCAACACGATGACCTATGGTGAAGCGTTGGATTCAGACACTGAAGGAATAGATGAGTTTCGCACCAAACTTAAAAACCTGACTGATGAAGAAGGGTTATGTCTCAATCAGGTTTATATTGCTGATGGACTGGTCTGTTCTTCACGTCAGTGCTGACTCATACCTTTGCTGATGAGAAGGAGAAGTTGAGACATGGTTGTAAGGTGAGCAAATAGCATGTCTCTGTTTTGTGTTGTGCCAATGCAGCAGGCTCCCATCATCTGAAACCTGTTGTAGTGGGGCCTGATAAACAGTCTCCCAGTGATTTATTTCCAGTTGCTGATGGCTTGATTTACAGCCAAGATCTTCAAAGATTGGTTCTACAATCAAGCCGTTATCAAACAGAGTCTTGGCCTTGCCCACAACCAAGTGAAGGCTCTGCTGCTCCTTGACAATGCTCCTGCTCATCCTTCTGAGACAGGTGGTTGGAGATGGAGGCTGTATTAGGGTTAGGGTCTTGCCCCCTACTTTGACCCCAGTCTTGGATATCACGGACCATGGCATTATTGCGGCAATGAAGCAGCTGTACCGGAAGAGATATATGAAAGATGTAATGGTTGTACTTAAGACAAGGAGAAGGCAGCCCAAGGCATTGACAGTAGGGGGGAGAGGACCTTGGCCATCCTCAAGCAGTATTCCCTCATGTCTGCAATCTACAACTGGGCACAGGCTTGGAGGGTACTCTCAGCACTCACGCTTAAGCTTGGTTGGAACAAGCTCCTTAAGGGTGAAGAGGCCATTGCTGACTTTACTGGCGTTGAAGCTCAGGACTTTGTCCGGGGTATGGAAGCAGCAGGAGAACGAGTAACTGAGAACACAATCCATGATTGGGTGGAAGTGGACGAGGGAAACCCTGGGTACCAGATTCTGTCCAACAGGGAAATTGTGGAGTCTGTAATTGCATGGGGCACAGAGCCTGAAATGCAGGAGGATGACGATGACGAGGAAGTGGCAGAAATTCTAAGGCTCTAGCAGGTTCATGATGCAGTGGACGTCCTTCTTGAGTACTGCGAGCATCCTAATTGGCAGCCCTTCTTTGCCAATGCCATGACCACTTACCTGTGACAAGGCCATGAGAATGTGATAAAGCTGCAGTTGAGAAGGATCCCCAGGCAATCCTCCATCTTTGCCCCATGACACCTACCATTCTGTCGCCACAGCCTTTGACTTCTTGCATTGTCTCGTCACCCCAGCCGTTGACCTCCTCGTACTGGCCTCTGTCACCCCACCCTTTTACTTCCTAACATTTTCGTTCTTTACTCTAGCCAGGCACCACCACAGCCACTTTTTCATCTCAGTGAAACACCTCAGCCATGGCATTACCACCTGAGGCCTACCCCCAGTCAGAGGCCTCACTGGATGCCCACCTGACTCCCTCTGCCACTTCATCTCCACTACCTACTTCAACACCCTTGGCACAGATTGAGCCTATGGTGGTGGAGCTGGAGTAATCTTAAAGGGAGACATTTACCATCAGACTACATGGGATTATGAGTACTGTACAGTATAGTACAGTACTGTACTGCATGGTGTATAACTCTACCCTCCATCGATGCCAACAGTTGGCGAGTACACTACGTAAAACAGTATACTACGTAGAGTACTGTATTACTGTACTGTATTGTATTTATATGCTTAGTTTTCATCTTTTTACTCAGGGTAAAATTTTCAGGATAGAGGGTTGAGACATAAAATCACAATATCCAGCTCAAAGCTGAATGTTGATCGGATATGCAATATCTGGCATTTCACTTCAACTGGCGTAGGGCTTGGCTGAATTACAACAGATAATTGAGAGTTTACTGTATATAAATAATAGTAAAGCTGAACTTTCAGAGTACAGAATTAATTATAATACCAAAGACTTACTGCATGATCAAAGGCTGTAGCATTGATGACCATGAAGTGCTTGAGGTTGTACTTGTAAGGGACATAGTTGCCATGCCAGGCCACAACATCAAATGGAGAGTGGTCTTGTGTTGCCTCAAATAAATGGCCCTTAAAAGAAATAAAAGAAAAAACTTCAGCACAATATGTTATTATAAAGTTGCTCTCTGTGACCTTTCTGTATGCAGTACTCTATTTTTTCTTCTGCCATAACAACTGCATCCATCCATTCATCCATCATCCAATCCTATGTTGCCCCATGAGAAGCGTAGAAGCCTGGGGCTAGGCAAGTTGCTCCTGACATTTAAGATGATAGTGACAGCCTCACTCATCCCTGAGTGGCATTACGTGAGCAATAAATCCCAACCACCCCTTGGATATAACCCTTCACAGGCTCAATCCGATTGGAGCAGGAGCACTGTAATTACCCACTAAACCACCAGGTGCCAAAATTTGCTTATATGGTTACCACCCAGTGTAGTAAATGGTTTCCTGGTGTACAGGAAACCATCTGGCTTGTCACTCAGGTAGAGTCACCCACAGGCAGAAGGAAGAGGAAAGAATGAAGGAAAGAAAGACAGAAGAGGGAGTGTACAGTCACCCGTAGGCAGAAGTACGAGGATAGAATGACGAAAAGAAAGACAGAAAGAAAGAAGGATGGAGGAGAGGATGGTTGTTAAAACTTTTTTGCTTTCAGAGTATGAACTAAAACAGATAACTGGAAATTTTCTGAAATACCAAATATAACATCCTTAGGTCTTAACTAGGCTTCAAAATAAGAGAAATCTGGAGGGGTTAGAGGATTTAGCCTCCAGTTCCACTTGTGAGTCAAGGAAATATCTATGATATTCAAGAGTGGGTCATGAAGAACCGCTTATACAGTATACTGTACGTATATCCCCTAACCCCTAAAAGATGGGTGTTCGCATATGTGGTCATGCCTCCCCACCCCCCTACTACCACACCCACACACCACCAGCCACCTATCCCCATCCTCACCCCCCCACCCTGACCCCCTGCCCTCTCCCTACCACCCCACCCCCAAACTCCCACTGCCCCTGAACTCCCCCTCCACCATCTCCCCAATACCCCCTACCACCCCTAACCCCCACCCTTCCACCACCCCTCCTCTCCCAACCCCCATCCTCCCACCACCCCTCCCCTCCCCACCCCCACCTCCATCCCCCAAGTCTCCCACAACCTCCAATCCCCCAACCACTCCCCCACCATCTCCCCCCACCCCCAACCCCTATCCCCCATCCCCTACCACCTACTCCCCACCCCCAACCCCCTACTCTCCTCCACCCCCCACCCCTATACCCACAACCCCCAAACAACCCAACCCCTCCAACCCCCACTGCCACCCCCACCCATTTCCCCTCCCCCACTTACCACCCCTACCCATCACCCCCCTCACCCCCAACCCCACCTCCCCCAAATACCCAGTCTCCATCCCCGTACCACCCCACAACCCCCCACACCTCCCCCCACACAAATCTCTCACCATATCACAACTGTCAATTATACCTGTCCTGAGCGTGTGTCAAAACATTCCGAAGCCCGTCTTTTAGGGGTTAAGTGTCATGTATGTTTATACAGTTGTTTAAAAATTTTTATTCTTGTGGAACATGAGCTATTTATATTGCCAGATGCCTTAATCCTGTAAGAGATGCATACAAACAAATTTTCTTCACACTGCCCTGTCTTCTGCCATCTGGCTGCCTTATCTGAAACTCCCCCCCTCCCCCATCCTTTAGTCTCATCCTTGGTCTCCTCCTCTCTCACATACCTATACGTTCTCCCTGTTAAACTCTCATTCTCCATTCTCTCAACATGGCTGAATCATCTCAAGTGTATGTCTGTGAGAAAAATTAAAAGTTGACCAACTGTTACCATTATTTTGTCTTTCTTGTAAACTATGTTTATATGAAGCCATTTGATGTTACCTGATACTTGGAAATGATGCGGAAGTTAGGAACATCATGATCTTCATACCAGGCTACTGGTGTCAGGAAGTCACGAGGATTGGCCAGGCCATTAGCACCTGTAAGAAAGTAATATATCATGAAGTACAGAACTACATCAGCTTTTCAAGACCAGAAATCTACTTTTCCTTTACAGGAAGGATACAGACATCACAAGACACTGCTTGTGATTTTCACACATCTCTGTGAGAGACCTGAGAACCATCTCGGGTGTAGATTAACATACAAAAGACAGGCAAAATCACTACTGACAGCAGCTACATCAGCAATATCTCATAATTCCTTAAGGCTATGGCCACACTGAACACGACAAGCAGGGAGGTAATGTCAAGCGATGAGCAACGAGGTGAGTGTCAATGCGATGTGTGTCCAAATAAGAAGAAGCAACCTCGCAGGTGACAGATAGTCAGAAGCTGGCTGTTCATTGGTGTAGACATGTCATTGTCCAAGCCTTTCACTCTCATCTTAAATGTCAGGACCAACTTGCCTAGCCTCAGGCTCCTAAGCTACTCATGGGGAAACACTGGATTAGATGATGTATGAATGGATAAAATTTCAATGTCTAACTGATATAAATGTTTTGTTTGACAAATACCTTAAAGATAAATTATCATGTGATTTTTTTTCTTGATTTTTCACAAGTACTATTTCATTATACCAGTTTCTTTTGATTGCTTATAGTGAAATATCCACTGGACAATTCACTGTCCACTGAATTATATTTCACAGATTTATGTATTGATAAATAACAAAATTTTTGATGTTCATTACATATACAGTATACATATACACATACATATAGTGCATATACTTATCTCGTTATTAGTTTCAAGCCTATGGTGTAATAAAGGGAATAGAGCACTACACACTAGTACGAATTCTAGACATCAGTGGTCTTTGACAGGTTTTATAACAACAGTAAAACAAACATTTCTTAAACAGTTGTATGACAATATACGGTAATGCTTGATTATATTTTACCATTTGTATGCAGTTATACACAGACATCATCTCAGTGTTTCTTCAACACTGTAGTATTTTTGTGGAGTTGATCATTTGGATCCCATGTCTCCAATACGGTGTTCAGTAGACATAATTACCAGAACCCAACTGTCTCAACAAGCAGTACCAGCATGACTGAAGGATGATGCAAATGCCTGGGGAGTGGGGATGTCGCTAGGCAGTGCGCAACATTCTGGAACATGCTGCATCACGTAACGACAAGTGTGGAGGTGTCAAACCTCCCTGCTCATTCAGTAAGGCCACTCACATAGGATTTAGTGTGTTTTATCATGTCGCCTCATCCCTTTCCCCACTCAAGTACCCCTACTCGTTGCGTTTGGTGTGGCCATACCCTAAAAGTTAGCAAACTCAACTGCAAAAGGATCCAGGAGCTAGCTTATAACAGTACCTCATTACACGGTTGAATCAGCCCTATCCAGTAAGGCAACTTTGTAAACAGACTGACCTAAATAAGAGCTGCCAACCGAACAGGTAACAGAAGCAAAAACAAAATATGCACAAGGTGTACCGCAGCATCAAAAATACACAAACAAGATTGCAATTTCTCCTTCAAGAAAGAAGTGAGAGCAAAAATCAATTATTTTTGCATGGTAGAAAAAAATTGGGCCAAAAACCCACTTTCACTCACAGTGAGTTAACTTAGGGGCATCCTTAGGAAAAAGGCTTTAAATCACTTACCACACTACTTCGTCATATTGATGAGAGAAACCATCCTAGACTCGGATATAAGGTGAGGGTAAGCTGCTTCATGATTGCACTTGAAATGCCTTATGAGGCATGGTGCCACTCTCCCATGGTTGCCAAATTGTTATGTTCATTCAATTTGAGCTGAAGTAGATGGCATTAACCTCCACAAGGACAGAGCCAGAAAACTGAGAGTTTCTTACCTGGTGTACAGATGCTTACAGCCTGTATGTATTACATACATTTTTTTTCTCTGTGGCTGATATCTTAATTACAGGTCACATCATCAATGCATTACTTACCATCACAGATGAATTGCTGAGCCAGGCTTTCCATTGTTCAGTACATCACTCTCAGTCCTGCTACAGTTAACCTGCATAAGAGATGCGAAGCCTCTGTATCAATATGAGTGTTTGATATACCGGTCCTGATCCTTGCTCTTGGCTCTCCATCTTTTCTTAAGCAATCTTCCACTAGGTATCTTCAAAGAGAGATCACACAAAGTAAAAAAAAAACTATTTTTCATTCAGTGATTGAGCTTTGAGACACCCACTTATTCTGACCCTGCCAGAGGAAACTCTGCTTCCTCTTCCTCCTCATGTTGCAAAGCAAGCCTGTTGACACTTGAATTCAACAATGACAGTAGCTGAAATGTGCTGCACTACTTGGATGAAGTGCACGATGTATATTGCAGCATGCTGCAGACTGAGCTGACCCTGAGGGAAGTTTGATACGGCTTGTTAAGATAACTGGAGACAAGGAGTACTGCACCCCCATTTCAGCTGTGTAATGAGGATGATGACTCTCGTCATCATTTAAAATGACTGGGCTGCGTTACAATACAGCCAAAATATCTCCCTCAGAATGCCTCCAAGTAAAAAAAATGTTTTCTGGTCATACAAAAACCTGTTTTAAAGAGCTTTTTTATATAAAATACTCGTACTTACCAATGGGTCCTAAGTTTGGCAATACGAAATGATTATTGTAGACCTCAAGGATGTAGCCACGGGTGGGGCCACTCACTCCTACACTGAATCTCATTCCCTGCTGCACCACGCAAATCTCATTGGGACTCAAATGTAGCTTTCCAAACTCTGTGGTGATGTCTAGACTTCCTTGCTGGGGTACTGAAACGAAAATGAATTTGTGATGTTTGTGCAAATAGCTACGTACTAAGACAGTATTGTAACTGCTTAATGCGATTGCATAATAACTCTGGGACCTACTTTCTGGTACTCAATGCAAGACAACTGTCCTAGACTACTCATAGCAACCATTTCTCCACATTCTTCTAACTCCTTTATACTTGATTCCATGCCAAAACAATTACTCCATGGTAAAAGCCAATCCTACTGATTCTCATGTTTTAAGCTTCTACCACCTTCCTGTATTCCCATCTTACTTCTAGAATTGAGTCACTGGCCATTTTTGGTTGTGCAAGATTACACACACACAGTAAGCCTTGATAAATCTATCTATCTATTGCCAGATGCCTTAATTCCGTGAGGGGTGGCCACAAACAAATCGCCTACATGTCGCTCTGTCCTCCGCCATTTCATTGCCCTACTTCCAGCTTACACCCTCCTCTCTCATATACCTCTCCACTCCATCTCATTCTTGGCCTCCCTCTCGCTCTCCCCCCCTCCACCTCACTCACATACACTCTCTTCGTCAGTCTCTCACTCTCCATCCTCTCCACACAGCCAAACTACCTCAGTGTGTTTCTCCTAACACTTCCCATCACATCCACATCCACAACACAATGCGCCTTCACTTCCACATTTGTCAGTCTGTCTCTCCATGTGACTCCACATGCTCCTCTCAAATAACTCATATCCACTGCTCTCACTCGTCCCTTCTGTCCCTCCAATAAGGTCCAAGCTTCACTTCCATACTTTAGAGTTGGTATCACAATACTGTCATGCTGTAACCTTTTCACTTCCATGCTCACTTCCCTGTTTCTTATCACTGCTCTCAAGGAACCAGCAACCTTTCTTCCCTGTTGTACCCTTTCAAGCACTTCAACCCTCCAAACTTCCATCCTTACTCATCACACTACCCAGGTACTTAAACACACTCACATTTTCCATTTCCTCCACATCCAACCTCACTGTACATTCACTGACTTCACTTCTCTCAAAGACCATCACTTTACTCTTCCCTACATTCACCTTTAGATTCCGTTTCTTACACACACTCCCAAACTCATCCACCAAGCCTTGCAGCTCCCCTTCGTCTTCACTTAACAACAAGCACCATCAGCAAACAACAGTACCGGTAGTTTCCAAACATTGCCCTCTTTCACTAGGGCCACTCCAACATCCACTGCCCTACCTTGTATCTCTTTCATAACCCTATCCATATACAGACTGAACAACCATGGAGACATGACACATCCTTGTTTCAATCCAACCTTCAAATAGAAAAATTCACACATTTCACTATCCACACGCACCTTCATACATACTCTTCACAGCCTTCAACAACTTCCCATCTACTCCATATATTCTTAATACTTTCCACAATCCTTGTCTGTCCACCCTGTCATATGCTTTCTCCAAATCCATGAAGGCTGCATACAACTTCTTTCCCTTCTCTAGAAACTTTTCCACTAAAGATCTAAGAATGAATATCTGATCTACACAACCTCTTCCCTTCCTAAAACCTCCCTGTTCTTCTCCAACTAATTCCTCTGTTCTTTCCCAAACTCTGTCAATAAGTATCCTACCATATACTTTTCCTATTACACTAAGAAGGCAAATGCCCCTGTGATTACCACACATTTCTTTTTCCCCATCTCCTTTGTACAGGGGAATATTATACCTGACTTCCAATCCTCTGGGACTCTACCTTCCTCCCAGGTCAATCTGCACATCTTCCACGTCCATTCTATTATTATCTCTCCCTCACGCTTCAGCATTTCACCCACACTCCATCAGTTCCTGGGGCTTATTGATTTTCAATGTTCTGGGCTCCTTCACCACCTGAAAACCCACCCCTTTACCCATATGCATCACATCTTCTAGAAGCCTTATACAGAACTGGTAACATTTAGTTGTGCAACTTTCTACATGGAGTAGAACTGTGGTTGCATCTCATTTTGTGTGTCTTATCTTGGTAAGTCAACTTTAGTTGTGCAACTCTGTACATACAATAGACCTATGGTAAAGGTCCAGCCTACTGATGTTCAAGTTTCGTTTTCGTTTTTGAAGGCTCCAACATGCTTGCATGTGTCGGCCTTGGTCACCTAATGGCGGCTCTCCACGCTGCTCGATCTCTGGCAGCCTCCCTATTCAGTCCCTTAACCCTTAAGTCACATTTAATGACCTCATCCCATGTCTTTCTCGGTCTACCCCTCCCCCAATATTAACACTTCTCACCCTCTGTACCCAATTATCCTCCCCCGTCCTCTCCACATGTCCAAACCACCTCAGCCTACCTCTCCTCATCACAATACCAATACACTCCAGTCCCATCCTACCTCTCAAC
>JAGKTI010015340.1:2233-17068 GCA_018397915.1 Birgus latro | reverse complement strand
AACATTTGCACAATATCAAGGTTTGTCTTACACCAAAAGACACATTTCCTTAGGTAAAATCTTCTAATACTGAGATTCCTTTTGAGACGGAATTCTGGATTCCTAAGTGATTTGTAGATTTTTTTTTTTTTTCACAGCCATGACTTCAAGAAAAAGAAGTTGTGCAAATTGTGAAATAGTTCCGGCTGATATCCGTTTTGGAGGTAGGACGATTCTCTTTTTAATTTATTGATTCCTGAATAAGCGTATTTATCGGCGAAAACTCTGAATAAGCAACTACCTCAATTCTTCTCAAAGTTGACTGTAAAATATGTTACATTCAGAACTAAGAAGACACTTGTCAGGGTGAAAATGTCACATTTATGAAGGATAAAAAGACTTCGAATGACACGTAAAGTGAGCTGAGCTGGCACTTTAGGTTTTTAAGAACAAATAGCTTGAAACATTGTGAGGATCACCGAAACAATTTAGAAACTTCGTTTTTTTTTTCCCTCCAGCAGAAGCAGTTTAAAATTACGTCGAACCTCGTGACTGTAAAAAAAAAAAAAAATGTCGAGGTTTCTGTTACACTAAAAACCACATTTCCTTAGGTAAAATCTTACAATACTGTGAATCGTCATGAGACGTAATTCTGGATTATTAATTTCTTTGTCGAATTTTACCCTTAGAAGTGACTTCAAGGACAAGAAGTAGTGCAAATTGTGAAATAATTCCGGCTGATATCATTCGTTTTGGAGGTTGGTCGATCTCTTTTAATTTATTGATGGCTGAATAATCATATTTCTGGGCGAAAACGGTGAATATGCAACTTCCTCAAGTGCTGTCAAAGTTGATTGTAAAACACATTATATTATATTCAGGACTAAGAAGACACTTTTGAGGGTGAAAATGTCACAATTATGAAGGATAACAAGAAGTTGACTGACACGCAAAGAGAGCTGGCACCTTAGGTTTTTAAGAACAAAAAGCTTGAAACATTGTGAGTTTCACAGAAACAATTTAAAACTGTTTTTCTTTTCTCCTGCAGAAGCAGTTTCAAAATACATCGTCTCGCGGCTGTAATAAAAAAAATATCAAGAATTCTTTTACACCAAAAACCACATTTCCATAGGTGAAATCGTACAATACCGTGACTTCCCTTGAAACGGAAACCTGGATTATTAACTTATGATTTGTCGATTTTTTTTTTTTTTCCGTAGCCGTGAATTCAAGGACAAGAAGTAGTGCCAATTGTGAAATAGTTCCGGCTGATAGCATCCGTTTTGGATATAGATCGATTCACTTTTAATTTAATAATGGCTGAATAAGCATATTTCTCGGCGAAAACGCTGAATGTCCAACTTCCTCAAGTGTTCTCAAATTTCATTGCAAACATTATATTCAGAACTAAGAAGACACCTGTGAGGGTGAAAATGTCACATTTATTAAAGATAACAAGAAGTCGACTGACACGTAAACAGAGCTGGCACCATATGTTTTTAAGAACAAAAAGCTTGAAACATTGTGAGGATCACCGAATCAATTTAAAAATCGTTTTTTTTTCCTCAAGCAGAAGCAGTTTAAAATACCGTCGAGCCTCGTTGCAGTAAAAAAGATAAAAAAAAAAGTACATTTGCATAATATCAAGGTTTCTGTTACACCAAAAATCACATTTCCTTAGGCAAAATCTTCTAATACTGAGATTCCTCTTGAGACGGAATTCTTGATTACTATTTGATTTTTCGACATTTTGTTCACAGCCGTGACTTCAAGGACAAGAAGTAGTGCAAATTGTGAAATAGTTCCGGCTGATATCCGTTTTGGAGGTAGGACGATTTTCTTTTTAATTTATTGATGGCTGAATAAGCGAATTTCTAGGCGAGAACGCTGAATATTCAACTCCCTCAATTGTCCTCAAAGTTGATTGTAAAACATATATTATATTCTGACCTAAGAAACTTGTGAGGGTGAAAATGTCACATTTATGAAGGATAACAAGACTTCGACTGACACGTAAAGAGAGTTGGCACTTCAGGTTTTTAAGAACAAATAGCTTGAAACATTGTGAGTATCACCGTAACAATTTAAAAACTTCAATTATTTTTTCTCCAGAAGAGGCTGTTTAAAATTACGTCGTGCCTCTTGGCTGTAAAAAAAAAAAAATCACAATATCGAGGTTTCTGTTACACCAAAAATCACATTTTCTTTGGTGAAATCTTACAATACTGTGATTCCTCACGAGACGGAATTCTGGATGATTAATTTTTTTGTCAATTTTTTTCCCGTTAGTCGTGACTTCATGGACAAGAAGTAGTGCAAATTGAAATAGTTCCGGCTGATATCATCCGGTTTGGAGGTAGGTCGATTCTCTTGTAATTTATTGATGGCTGACTAAGCATATTTCTCGGCGAAAACGCTGAATATGCAACTTCCTCAAGTGTTCTCAAAGTTGATTGTAAAACATATACTATATTTAGAACTAAGAAGACACTTGTGAGGGTGAAAATGTCACATTTATGAAGGATAACAAGACTTCGACTGACACACAAAGAGAGCCGGCACTTTAGGTTTTTAAGAACAAATAGTCTTGAAACATTGTGAGGATCGCCGAAACAATTTAAAAAGGATTTTCTTTCCCTCAAGCAGAAGCAGTTTAAAATTACGTCGAACCTGGTGGTTGCAAAAAAAAAAGAAAAAAATATTACGGGTTCTGTTACACCAAAAACCACATTTCCTTAAGTTAAATCTTAAATACTGTGATTCCTCTTGAAACGGAATTCTGGATTATTAACTTCCGGTTTGTCAATTTTTTTTCCCCTTAGCCGTGACTTCAAGGACAAGAAGTAGTCCAAATCATGAAATAGCTCCGGCTGATAGCATCCGTTTTTGAGATAGGTCGATTCTCTCTTAATTTAATAATGGCTGAATAAGCATATTTCTCGGCGAAAACGCTGAATCTGCAACTTCCTCAAGTGTTCTCAAATTTCATTGTAAAACATTATATTCAGAACTAAGAAGACACTTTTGAGTGTGAAAATGTCACATTTATGAAGGATAACAAGAAGTCGACTGACTGTAAAGAGAGCTGGCACCTTAGGTTTTTGAGAACAAAAAGATTGAAACACTGAGGATCACCGAAACAATTTAAAAAATTTCGATTTTTTCTTTCTGCAGTAGAAGCAGTTTAAAATTACGTCGAGCCTCGTTGCGGTAGAAAAGTTAAAAAAAGAACATTTGCACAATATCAAGGTTTGTGTTACACCAAAAAACACATTTCCTTTGGTAAAATCTTCTAATACTGAGATTCCTCTTGAGACGGAATTCTGGATTACTATTTGATTTTTCGACTTTTTTTTTCACAGCCGTGACTTCAAGCGCAAGAAGTAGTGCAAATTGTGAAATGGTTGCGGCTGATATCATCCGTTTTGGAGGTAGGTCGATTCTGTTCTTAACTTCTTGATGGCTGAATAAGCGTATTTCTCGGCGAAAACGCTGAATATTCAACTCCCTCAATTGTTCTCAAAGTTGATTGTAAAACATATACTATATTCTGACCTAAGAAGAAACATGTGAGGGTGAAAATGTCACATTTATGAAGGATAACAAGACTTCGACTGTAACGTAAAGAGTGCTGGCACTTTAGGTTTTTAAGAACAAATAGCTTGAAACATTGTGAGGATCACCGAAACAATTTAAAAACTTCAATTGTTTTTTCTCAAGCAGTGGCTGTTTTAAATTACGTCGAGCCTCGTGGCTGTAATAAAAAAAAAAAAAAATATCGAGGTTTCTGTTGCATCAAAAATCACATTTCCTTAGGTGAAATTTTACAACACTGTGATGCCTCGTGAAACGGAATTCTGGATTATTAATTTCTTTGTCAATTTTTTTTCCCTCTTGTCGTGACTTCAAGGACAAGAAGCAGTGCAAATTGTAAAATAGTTCCGGCTGATATCATCCGGGTTGGAGGTAGGTCGATTCTCTTCTAGTTTATTGATGGCTGAATAAGCATATTTCTCGGCGAAAACGCTGAATATGCAACTTCCTCAAGTGTTCTCAAAGTTGATTGCAAAACATATCATACTATATTTAGATCTAAGAAGACACTTGTGAGGGTAAATGTCACATTTATGAAGCATAACAAGAAGTCGACTGACACGTAAACAGAGCTGGCACATTAGGTTTTTAAGAACAAAAAGCATGAAACATTGTGAAGATCACCGAAACAATTTAAAAACTTCGTTTTTGTTTCTCAAGCAGAAGCAGTTTAATATTACGTCGAGCCTCGTTGCGGTAAAAATTAAAAAAATGAACATTTGCACAATATCAAGGTTTGTCTTACACCAAAAGACACATTTCCTTAGGTAAAACCTTCTACTACTGAGATTCCTCTTGAGACGGAATTCTGGATTCCGAAGTGATCTGTCGATTTTTTTTTCACAGCCATGACTTCAGTAAAAAGAAGTTGTGCAAATTGTGAAATAATTCCGGCTGATATCCGTTTTGGAGGTAGGACGATACTCTTTTTAATTTATTGATTCCTGAATAAGCGTATTTATCGGCGAAAACTCTGAAAAAGCAACTACCTCAATTGTTCTCAAAGTTGACTGTAAAATATATCATATTATATTCAGAACTAAGAAGACACTTGTCAGGGTGGAAATGTCACATTTAGGAAGGATAACAAGACTTCGAATGACACGTAAAGAGAGCTGAGCTGGCACTTTACGTTGTTAAGAACAAATAGCTTGAAACATTGTGAGGATCACCGAAACGATTTAAAAACTTCGATTTTTTTTTTTCCAGCAGAAGCAGTTCAAAATTACGTCGAACCTCGTGACCAAAAACCACATTTCCTTAGGTAAAATCTTACAATTCTGTGATTCCTCATGAGACGGAATTCTGGATTATTAATTTCTTTGTCGAATTTTCCCCTTAGAAGTGACTTCAAGGACAAGAAGTAGTGCAAATTGTGAAATAATTCCGGCTGATATCATCCGTTTTGGAGGTAGGTTGATTCTGTTTTAATTTAATGATGGCTGAATAATCATATTTCTGGGCGAAAACAATGAATATGCAACTTCCTCAAGTTTTTTCAAAATTGATTGTAAAACACATTATATTATATTCAGAACTAAGAAGACAGTTGTGAGGTTGAAAATGTCACAATTATGAAGGATAACAAGAAGTCGACTGACACGTAAAGAGAGCTGGCACCTTAGGTTTTTAAGAACAAAAAGCTTCATACATTGTGAGGATCACAGAAACAATTTCAAACCGTTTTTCTTTTCTCCTGCAGAAGCAGTTTCAAATTACATCGTCTCGTGGATGTAATAAAAAAAATATCAAGAATTCTTTTACACCAAAAACCACATTTCCATAGGTGAAATCGTACAATACTGTGATTCCCCTTGAAACGGAATTCTGGATTATTTACTTATGATTTGTCGATTTTATTTTTTTTCCTTAGCCGTGAATTCAAGGACAAGAAATAGTGCAAATTGTGAAATAGTTCCGGTTGATATAATCCGTTTTGGAAGTAGGTCGATTCTTTTTTAACTTATTGATGGCTGAATAGACGTATTTCTCGGCGAAAACGCTGAATATTCAACTCCCTCAATTGTTCGCAAAGTTGATTGTAAAACATATATTATATTTTGACCTAAGAAGACTCTTGTGAGGGTGAAAATGTCACATTTATGAAGGATAACAAGACTTCGACTGACACGTAAAGAGAGCTGGCACTTTAGGTTTTTTAATAACAATTAGCTTGAAACATTGTGAGGATCACCGAAACAATTTAAAAACTTCAATTATTTTTTCTCAAGCAGAAGCTGTTTTAAATTACGTCGAGCCTCGTGGCTGTAATAAAAAAAAATCACAATATCGAGGTTTCTGTTGCACCAAAAATCACATTTCTTTAGGTGAAATCTTACAACACTGCGATTCCTCGTGAAACGGAATTCTGGATTATTAATTTCTTTGCCAATTTTTTTTCCCGTTATTCGTGACTTCAAGGACAAGAAGTAGTGCAAATTGCAAAATAGTTCCGGCTGATATCATCCGGGTTGGAGGTAGGTCGATTCTCTCTTAATTTATTGATGGCTGAATAAGCATATTTCTCGGCGAAAACGCTTAATATGCAACTTCCTCAAGTGTTCTCAAAGTTGATTGCAAAATATATCATACTATATTTAGAACTAAGAAGACTGTTGTGAGGGTAAATGTCACATTTATGAAGAATAACAAGATGTCGACTGACACGTAAACAGAGCTGGCACCTTAGGTTTTTAAGAACAAAAAGCTTGAAACATTGTGAGGATTACCGAAACAATTTAAAAACTTCGTTTTTTTTTCTCAAGCAGAAGCAGTTTAATATTACGTCGAGCCTCGTTGCGGTAAAAAAACAAAAAAATTAACATTTGCACAATATCAAGGTTTGTCTTACACCAAAAGACACATTTCCATCGGCAAAACCTTCTAATTCTGAGATTCCTCTTGAGACGGAATTCTGGATTCCTAACTGATTTGTCGATTTTTTTTTTCACAGCCATGACTTCAAGAAAAAGAAGTTGTGCAAATTGTGAAATAGTTCCGGCTGATATCGGTTTTGGATGTAGGACGTTTCTCTTTTTAATTTATTGATTCCTGAATAAGCGGATTTATCGGCGAAAACTCTGAATAAGCAACTACCTCAATTGTTCTCAAAGTTGACTGTAAAATATATCATATTACATTCAGAACTAAGAAGACACTTGTCAGGGTGAAAATGTCACATTTATAAAGGATAACAAGACTTCGAATGACAGGTAAAGAGAGCTGAGCTGGCACTTTAGGTTTTTAAAAACAAATAGCTTGAAACATTGTGAGGATCACCGAAACAATTTAAAAACTTCGATTTTTTTTTTCCTCCAGCAGAAGCAGTTTAAAATTACGTCGAACCTCGTGGCTGTAAAAAAAAAAAATATCGAGGTTTCTGTTACACCAAAAGCCACATTTCCTTAGGTAAAATCTTACAATACTGTGATTCCTCATGATTCGGAATTCTGGATTATTAATTTCTTTGTAAATTTTCACCTTAGACGTGACTTCAAGGACAAGAAGTAGTGCAAACTGTGAAATAATTCCAGCTGATATCATCCGTTTTGAAGGTAGGTCGATTCTCTTTTAATTTATTGATGGGTGAATAGTCATATTTCTGGGCGAAAACACTGAATATGCAACTTGCTCAAGTGTTCTCAAAGTTGATTATAAAACACATATTATATTCAGAACTAAGAAGACACTTGTGAGGGTGAAAATGTCACAATTATGAAGGATGACAAGACGTCGACTGACACGTAAGTACAAAAAGCTTGAAACATTGTGAGGATCACAGAAACAATTTAAAACCGTTTTTCTTTTCTCCTGCAGTAGCAGTTTCAAATTACATCGACTAGTGGCTGTAATAAAAAAATTTTTCAAGAATTCTTTTACACCAAAAACCACATTTCCATAGGTGAAATCGTACAATACTGTGATTCCTCTTGAAACAGAATTCTGGATTATTAACTTATGATTTGTCGATTTTATTTTTTTCTTTAACCGTGAATTCAAGGACAAGAAGTAGTGCAAATTATGAAATAGTTCCGGCTGATAGCATCCGTTTTGGATGTAGACCGATTCTCTTTTAATTTAATAATGGCTGAATAAGCATATTTCTCGGCGAAAACGCTGAATCTGCAACTTCCTCAAGTGTCCTCAAATTTCATTGTAAAACATTATATTCAGAACTAAGAAGACACTTGTGAGGGTGAAAATGTCACATTTATGAAGGATAACAAGAAGTCGACTGACACGTAAAGACAGCTAGCACCTTAGATTTTTAAGAACAAAAAGCTTGAGACATTGAGAATCACCGAAACAATTTAAAAATTTCGATTTTTTCTTTCTCCAGAAGAAGCAGTTTAAAATTACGTCGAGCCTTGTTGCGGTAAAAAAGGAAAAAAAAAAAAAAGAACATTTGCATATCAATGTTTCTGTTACACCAAAAAACACATTTCCTTCAGCAAAATCTAATACTGATTCCTCTTGATACAGAATTCTGGATTATTAACTGATTTATCGATTTTTTTTTTTTCACAGCCGTGACTTCAAGGACAAGAAGTAGTGCAAATTGTGAAATAGTACCGGCAGATATCATCCGTTTTGGAATTTGGTCGATTCTCTTTTTAACTTAATGATGGCTGAATAGGCGAATTTCCCTGCGAGAACGCTGAATATTCAACTCCCTCAATTGTCCTCAAAGTTGATTGTAAAACAAATATTATATTCTGACCTAAGAAGACACTTCTGAGGGTGAAAATGTCACATTTATGAAGGAGAACAAGACGTCGACTGACACGTAAAGAGAGCTGGCACTTTAGGTTTTTAAGAACAAATAGCTTGAAACATTGTGAGGATCACCGAAACAATTTAAAAACTTCAATTATTTTTTCTTCAGCGGAGGCTGTTTAAAATTACATCGAGCCTCGTGGCTGTAATAAAAAAAAAAATCACAATATCGAAGTTTCTGTTACACCAAAAATCACATTTCCTTAGGTGAAAGCTTACAATACTGTCATTCCTCATGAGACGGAATTCTTGATTATTAATTTCTTTGCCAATTTTTTTTTCCCGTTAGTCGTGACTTCAAGGACAAGAAGTAGTGCAAATTGTGAAATAGTTCCGGCTGATATCATCCGGTTTGGAGGTAGGTCGATTCTCTTTTAATTTATTGATGGCTGAATAAGCATATTTCTCGGCGAAAACGCTAAATATGCAACTTCCTCAAGTGTTCTCAAAGTTGATTGTAAAACATATCATACTATATTTAGAACTAAGAAGACACTTGTGAGGGTGAAAATGTCACATTTATGAAGGATAACAAGACTTCCACTGACTCGCAAAGAGAGCTGGCACATTAGGTTTTTAAGAACAAATAGCCTTGAATCATTGTGAGGATCACCAAAATCATTTAAAAACTATTTTTTTTTCTAAAGCAGAAGCAGTTTAAAATTACGTCGAACCTGGTGGCTGTAAAAAAAAAAATATCACGGTTTCTGTTACCCCAAAAACCACATTTCCTTAAGTTAAATCTTAAATACTGTGATTCCTCTTGAGACGGAATTCTGCATTATTAACTTCAGATTTATCATTTTTTCCCCTCAGCCGTGACTTCAAGGGCAAGGAGTTGCTCAAATTGTGAAATAGCTCCGGCTGATAGCATCCGTTTTTGAGGTAGGTCGATTCTCTCTTACTTTAATGATGGCTGAATAAGAGTATTTCTCGGAGAAAACGCTGAATTTGCTACTTCATCAAATGATCTCAAAGTTCATTGTAAAACACATTATATTATATTCAGATCTTAGAAGACACTTGTGAGGGTGAAAATGTCACATTTAAGAAGGATAACAAGAAGTCGACTGACACATAAACAGAGCTGGCATCAACTGTTTTTAAGAACAAAAAGCTTGAAACATTGTGAGGATCACCGAAACATTTCAAAAACGGTTTTTTTTCCTCAAGCAGAAGCAGTTTAAAATTACGTCGAGTCTCGTTGCGGTAAAAAAGATAAAAAATGAACATTTGCACAATATCAAGGTTTGTCTTACACCAAAAAACACATTTCCTTTGGTAAAATCTTCTAATACTGAGATTCCTCTTGAGACGGAATTCTGGATTATTATTTGATTTTTCGACTTTTTTTTTTTTCACAGCTGTGACTTCAGGGAGACGAAGCAATGCAAATTGTGAAATAGTTCCGGCTGATATCCTTTTTAGAGGTAGGACGATTCTCTTTTTAAATTATTGACTCCTGAATAAGCGTATTTCTCGGCGAAAACGCTGAATAAGCAACTTCCTCACTTGTTCTCAAAGTTGATTGTAAAATAAATATTATATTCAGAACTAAGAAGACAATTCTGAGGGTGAAAATGTCACATTTATGAAGGATAACAACACTTCGAATGAAATATAAATAGAGCTGGCACTTTAAGTTTCTAAGAACAAATAGCTTGAAACATTGTGAGGATCACCGAAACAATTTAAAAACTTCGATTTTTTTTTTCTCCAGCAGAAGTAGTTTAAAATACCGTCGAACTTCGTGGCTGTAAAAAAAAAAAATCGATTATTCTCTTACATCGAAAACCACTTTTCCTAAGGTAAAATCTTTCAATACTGTGTTTCGTAATGAGAAGGAATTCTGGATTATTTATTTCTTTTTCGATTTCATTTCTTCTTAAGGACAAAAGTAGTGCAAATTGTGAAAGAGTTTCGGCTGATAGAATCCGTTTTTTAGGTAGGTCGATTCCCTTTTAATTTATTGATGGCTGAATAAGCTTATTTCTCGCCGAAAACGCTGAATATGCAACTTGCTCAAGTGTTCTCAAAGTTGATTGTAAAACACATTATATTATATTCAGAACTAAGAAGACATTTGTGAGTTTGAAAATGTCGCATTTATAAAGGATAACAAGAAGTCGACCGACACGTAAAGAAGGCTGGCACATTAGGTTTTTAAGAACAAAAAGCTTGAAACATTGTGAGGATCACTGAAACAATTTAAAACCGTTTTTTTTCTCTCCAGCAGAAGCAGTTTCAAATTACATCGTCTCGTGGCTGTAATAAAAAAAAAATATCAAGAATTCTGTTACACCAAAAACCACATTTCCAAAGATGAAGTCTTACAATACTGTGATTCCTCTTGAAACGGAATTCTGGATTATTAACTTGTGATTTGTCGATTTTATTTTTTTCCTTAGCCGTGAATTCAAGGACAAGAAGTAGTGCAAATTGTGAAATAGTTCCGGCTGATAGCATCCGTTTTGTATGTAGATCGATTCTCTCTTAATTTAATAATGGCTGAATAAGCATATTTCTCGGCGAAAACGCTGAATCTGCAACATCCTCAAGTGCTCTCAAATTTCATTGTGAAACATTATATTCTGTACTAAGAAGACACTTGTGAGAGTGAAAATGTCACATTTATGAAGGATAACAAGAAGTCGACTGACACGTAAAGAGAGCTGGCACCTTAGATTTTTAAGAACAAAAAGCTTGAAACATTGAGGATCACCGAAACAATTTAAAAATTTCGATTTTTTCTTTCTCCAGCAGAAGCAGCTTAAAATTACGTCGAGCCTCGTTGCGGTAGAAAAGGGAAAAAAAAAGAACATTTGCATAATATCAAGGTTTCTGTTACACCAAAAAACACATTTCCCTAGGCAAAATCTTCTAATACTGAGATTCCTCTTGAGACGGAGTTCTGGATTACTAACTGATTTATCGATTTTTTTTTTTTTCACAACCGTGAGTTCAAGGACAAGAAGTAGTGCAAATTGTGAAATAGTTCCGGCAGATATCATCCGTTTTGGAGGTATGTCGATTCTCTTTTTAACTTATTGATGGATGAATAAGTGAATTTTTCGGCTAGAACGCTGAATATTCAACTCCCTCAATTGTTCTCAGAGTTGATAGTAAAACATATATTATATTCTGACCTAAGAAGATACTTGTGAGGGTGAAAATGTCACATTTATGAAGGATAACAAGACTTCGAATGACACGTAAAGAGAGCTGGCACTTTAGGTTTTTAAGAACAAATAGCTTGATACATTGTGAGGATCACCGTAACAATTTAAAATCTTCAATTATTTTTTCTTCAGTAGAGGCTGTTTAAAATTACGTCGAGTCTCGTGGCTGTAATAAAAAAAAAATCACAATATCGAGGTTTCTGTTACACCAAAAATCACACTTCCTTAGGTGAAATCTTACAATATTGTGATTCCTCATGAGACGGAATTTTTAATTATTAATTTCTCTGTCAATTTTTTTCCCCGTTAGTTGTGACTTCAATGAGAAGAAGTTGTGCAAATTGAAATAGTTCCGGCTGATATCATCCGGTTTGGAGGTAGGTCGATCCTCTTTTAGTTTGTTGATGGCTGAATAAGCATATTTCTCGGCGAAAACGCTGAATATGCAACTTCCTCAAGTGTTCTCAGAGTTGAGTGTAAAACATATAATACCATATTTAGAACTAAGAAGACAATTGTGAGGGTGAAAATGTCATATTTATGAAGGATAACAAGACTTCTCCTGACACGCAAAGAGAGCTGGCACTTTAGGTTTTTAAGAACAAATAGTCTTGAAACATTTTGAGGATCGCCTAAACAATTTAAAAACGATTTTTTTTTTCCTCACGCAGAAGCAGTTTAAAATTACGTCGAACCTGGTGGTTGCAAAAAAAAAAAAAAAAAAAAAAATCACGGTTTCTGTTACACGAAAATCCAAATTTCCTTAAGTTAAATTTTTTTTTCCCCGTAGCCGTGACTTCAAGGACAAGAAGTATTTCAAATTGTGAAATAGCTCCGGCTGATAACATCCGTTTTTGAGATAGGTCGATTCTCTCTTAATTTAGTGATGGCTGAATAAGGTATTTCTCGGCGAAAACGCTGAATATGCAACTTCATCAAATGTTCTCAAAGTTCATTGTAAATCACATTATATTATATTCAGAACTAAGAAGACACTTGTGAGGGTAAAAATGTCATATTTATGAAGGGATAACAAGAAGTCGACTGACACGTAAACAGAACAGGCACCTTAGGTTTTTAAGAACAAAAAGCTTGAAATATTGTGAGGATCACCGAAACAATTTAAAAACCGTTTTTTTCCCTCAAGAAGAAGCAGTTTAAAATTACGTCGAGCCTCGTTGTGGTAAAAACGAAAAAAAAGAACCTTTGCACAATATCAAGGTTTGTGTTACAACAAAAAACACATTTCCTTTGGTAAAATCTTCTAATACTGAGATTTCTCCTGAGACGGAATTCTGGATTACTATTTGATTTTTCGATTTTTTTTTCACATCCGTGACTTCAAGGAAAAAAGCAGTGCAAATTGTGAAATTGTTCCGGCTCATATCCTTTTTAGAGGCAGGACGATTCTCTTTTTAATTTATTGGTTCCTGAATAAGCGTATTTCTCGGCAAAAACGCTGAATAAGCAACTTCCTCAATTGTTCTCAAAGTTGACTGTAAAACATACCATATTATATTCAGAACTAAGAAGACAACTGCCAGTTTGAAAATGTCACATTTATGGAGGATAACAAGAAGTCGACTGACACGTAAAGAGAGCTGGTACTTAGGTTTTTAAGAACAAAAAGCTTGAAACATTGTGAGGATCACAGAAACAGTTTAAAGCTGTGTTTTTTTTTCTTCAGAAGCATTTTCAAAGTACTTCGTCTCGTGGCTGTTAAAAAAAATAAAATATCAAGGATTCTGTTACACTAACAACCACATTTCCATAGGTGAAATCGTACAATACTGTGATTCCTCTTGAAACGGAATTCTGGATTATTAACTTGTGATTTGTCGATTTTATTTTTTTTCCTTAGCCGTAAATTCAAGGACAAAAAGGAGTGCAAATTGTGAAATAGTTCCGGCTGATAGCATCCGTTTTGTATGTAGATCGATTCTCTCTTAATTTAATAATGGCTGAATAAGCATATTTCTCGGCGAAAACGTTGAATCTGCAACTTCCTCAAGTGTTCACAAATTTCATTGTAAAAGATTATTTTCAGAACTAAGAAAACACTTTCGAGTGTGGAAATGTCACATTTATGAAGGATAACAAGAAGTCGACTGACTGTAAAGAGAGCTGGCACCTTAGGTTTTTAAGAACAAAAAGATTGAAACATTGAGGATCAACGAAACAATTTAAATATTTCGATTTGTTCTTTCTCCAGCAGAAGCAGTTTAAAATTACATCGAGCCTCGTTGCGGTAAGGAAGGGAAAAAAAGAACATTTGCATAATATCAAGGTTTCTGTTACACCAAAAAACATTTCCTTAGGTAAAATCTTCTAATACTGAGACTCCTCTTGAGACGGAATTCTGGATTACTAACTGATTTATCGATTTTTTTTTTTTTTCACAGCCGTGACTTCAAGCACAAGAAGAAGTGCAAATTGTCAAATAGTTACGGCTGATATCATCCGTTTTGGAGGTAGGTCGATTCTCTTTTTAACTTATTGATGGCTTAATAAGCGTATTTCTCGGCGAAATTGCTGAATATTCAACTCCCTCAATTGTTCTCAAAGTTGATTGTAAAACATATATTATATTCTGACCTAAGAAGACACTTGTGAGGGTGAAAATGTCACATTTATGAAGGTAACAAGACTTCGACTGAAGAAATAGCTTGAAACATTGTGAGGATCACCGAAACAATTTACAAAATTCAATTAATTTTTCTCCAGCATTGGCTGTTTAAAATTGCGTCGAGCCTCGTGGCTGTAATAAAGCTAAAAAAAAAAAAATCACAATACCGAGGTTTCTGCAACACCAAAAATCACATTTCCTTAGGTGAAATCTTACAATACTGTGATTCCTCATGAGACGGAATTCTGGATTGTAAATTTCATTGTCAATTTTTTTTTTCCCGTTAGTCGTGACTTCAAGGACAAGAAGTAGTGCAAATTGAAATAGTTCCGGCTGATATCATCCGGGTTGGAGGTAGGTCGATTCTCTTTTAATTTATTTGCGGCTGAATAAGCATATTTCTCGGCGAAAACGCTGAATATGTATCTTCCTCAAGTATTCTCAAAGTTGATTGTTAAACATATCATACTATATCTAGAACTAAGAAGACACTTGTGAGGGTGAAAATGTCACATTTATGAAGAATAACAAGACTTCGACTGACACGCAAAGAGAGCTGGCACTTTAGGTTTTTAAGAACAAATGGTCTTGAAACATGTGAGGATCGCCGAAACAATTTAAAAGCGATTTTTTTTCCCCACCAGCAGAAAAAGTTTAAAATTACGTCGAACCTGATCGTTG
>JAGKTI010015339.1:8356-20623 GCA_018397915.1 Birgus latro | reverse complement strand
AGGAGAGCCAAAGGTGGTGGTGAACATTGAAATCTCCTAGAATGGAGATTTCAGAGAAAGGAGAAATGGATAGAATGTGTTCCATCGTAGAAGTAAGATAGTCAAAGAATTTTTGATAGTCAGTAGAATTGGGAGATAAGTAAACAGCACAGATATATTTAGTCAGAGAATGACAGGAAAGCCGAAGCCAGAGAGCAGAGAATTCAGAAGAATCAAGTTCAGGAACACGAGAGCAAGATAGATCGTTGCGTACGTATACGCAACAGCCACCTTTGGCTTTGAAACGAGAATAGAGAAAGTAGGAGGATACAGAAAAGGGTTTGCTGTCAGTTGCCTCAGACAGCTGAGTCTCAGTGAGAAAGAGAAGGTGAGGTTTAGAGGAGAAGAGGTGGTGCTCAACAGTGTGAAAGTTAGAGGAAAGGCCACGAATGTTACAGAAATGAAGAAGGAGTGAGTCAGACAGTGGTTCCAGGCAGCTCTTTGAGTCGTCACCAGGAGAGGGGCGTTTGGTCTTTGATGCGAAGTCAGCCGTGTACTGGGTGAGTTTGTCTCGGGACCTCTTGATATCAAACAAGGTAATGCAGGCCTGGTTGAATTCACACAGGACGCGGGATGTTGATCATCCTGCATCCACCTTCTCCAGTATCTACCACTTCTCCAGAGTCAACTCCACTCGTTTTCTCTTCCCGGGCGGCAGGGCCATCATCTCACACATGAGGAAGAGGCAGAAGAGGAACAGCAGGGCCTGCAGTAGGTAGGGCAAAAGCGATCTTGTGGGCGGCCATTATGACAAGCGTGCACTCGCGACAATGTCTAGGCAGGAAATTGGGAGGAGGCAGAGGCACTCTAGCGGACGTCGGAAGATTTACTCGCGTAAACACAGCTGTTCGGCGCTGCGCACCAAGTTCAAATTTATGGGTAAAAAAAAAAAAAAATTTGGGGGGGGGGCCATTTTGGGGTTCCAATGACCTGAGCCCAAAATGTCCAGGACTTGGGGTGCCCGGGACTTGGGCGTCCGGGTCTTACAGGGATTACTATACAGGAAAAAAATGATACAGTACAGTAATACAGCACTAGTTGGCTACCGTTTATGAGCTGGTTGATACACCTCAGCGTTGGATATTGCATAGAACCGCTGGTTGTCCTGTTTTGGCAACGGATATTTTATAATTTTGCCATATTGCTTAATAGAGCTGAACCAGCAGCACCGGATATTGCTTTAGGCGAGATACTGCAGCAACGGATAATTGAGAGTTTACTGTATATCCTGAGCTGAGTAAATCTTTTAGAAATGGCAATAATAAAGTAAGAAAGATGTCATTGGACTCTACAGGTTAAATATTCTGGATTATGGTAGCTTAACCTTAGTCCCTCTAGCATTTCAAACCTTTACTCTCCTGTCCCAGGCCTTTCCTCTCACCTCCCAGGCCCATCCTTTCATGAATGTCCCAGACCTTTCTTCTCACATCCTAAGCCTGCCTTCTTGCATCCTAGGCCTGTCCTCTCGCATCCTAGGCCTGCCCTCTTGCATCCCAGGCGTTTCCTCTCATATCCCAGGCCTTTTGGACCCCATAGGGATAATAAGTGATTGTCCGTCACTGTTACGTCGTAAAATGAGTACCCAGGCTCCACTGCAACACTGTCATCTGGTCTGAGTCTGGTTTTATTGATTTATTGATCTTGTAGGCTAATTTTGGTAATATTAAGGTAATCCAGTCCAGTAAGTTAACCCATGGACTGCAACAGAGGGTTGCAAAGTAGGCTCTGATGCAGCAAGATGACTAATTTACCGACCATTGCAAAATGACATCAGATGTACATCATTGTCTTAGGAATGATATTGCACACCTACCCAGGAAATATTTTTGCCAAACTCACCATCTTAATGAATTTATTGTGGTCAGAAATTCTCACTTGGCAGGAAGCTAGCAACTAGACAGGCAGGACCCAGTCCTGTCAAAGCCTCGGTGAGATACCAGTAAGTCTAATAAGCCATGCCATGGGGGAGACATGCAGCTTCTGATAATTTTTATCATCTTTTCCTCTCCTCCCTTTAGCCACTGTTGGCCATGCATTCAATTTTATCATCAAAAACCATTTTTTCAAGACAAATATGAGCCTTCCTAGTGTTTTAACACCATGGTAAGTGGATCAAGAAGTGCACGAATTTTCGTCATAGGAGCTGTTGTTATTATGCTATGTATTTGTGGGTCGGTTTCTCGTCCCTCAAATACGCAGGCTACAGCGGGTTCCTATTCTGGACCGGGTCGGCAATTCTAAGGAAAGGACTGGACACAAAAACAAGGCAGTGATTGTTACACACACATGTATTACAAATATCTTCCCAGAAACAATAATACATCAATAAATACACTAGATGCAGGGTTGGCCGGGGATGGTGTGTGTGTGTGTGAATATTTGCCCCAACTTGTGGGGACACGGGCAAACAAAGAGCCCGTCAGGGGGCGCACAAAAGCGCGCTGCGGAAATGTATGAAAAGCGGGGCACCAGCAGGCAGACAGAATGACGAGGAAGGCAGCAAAGGCAGGGAAGAAGACGAGGGCAGGCGGTAGATGGTGTGGCCGGCTGCACAGGTCGAAGAGGAGGACAGGGCGGGACGGGCAACAGGATGGAAGACGTGGCGCCGATCGAGGAGGCGCCGACAGCTGCAGATCGATGAACCCGCCCCGACGCTGCCCTCAACCCCCTTGCCCTGGATGGTGTAGGGCTAAGGACTCGCCCAGCTCCCCAGCAGCAGACGGAAAGCCATGAGGGATGGCCCAGTCACAGTCGACGGCGAGGAAAAAGCCCCGATCCGGGAGGAGGGAGAATAGTCGGTCTCGACCTCAGGTCGGGTGGATCTAGGCCACATCCTCAGGGTGGATAGACCAGACCAAAACCCCCTCGGCTGGTGGAGAGCTGCCGGAGAACTGGTCCCGCCGCGGGCTGGGTGGAGGTCCTTACACGGCGGGAGATGGGCTGCTGGGTTAACACAAGGTTTTACTTGACTGGAAATCTGTCTCTATACTGGCTTAGGGAAAGTATGGTAATATTCACCCAGCACTTATGGCACATAAAATACACTTATGATTCAGGGCACAGGAATGAATTTACTACAATTTCCCAATCTCGCACTGGACTGCACTGATACATGAATTACGTTGACACGTGTGTCAATAGACACTCACTTGGCCGGAAGTCTACCTTGAATGGAGCCTGCCGCGCAGCAATCACTGAAGGGGGGACTGTGGTATTCTAGCGAGACATTTGGAGGTGGCTAGACATACAATAACTAATGTGCCTGGACACTGGGGTGGGTGGAGGTTTAATGCACAAGGGGGGGAGGCATGATTGGAATAATATCTTTTCCTTCTGTTAGTCACTGTGGTGTTTCATTCGCTTGCCTGTGCTCTAGGGAGGGAGAGTTTTAATAAACAAGGGAATGGCACAATCGATATAATATTATTGTTCTGTTAGTCACTTTGGTGTTTCGCTTGCTGGGGGACGCACGGGAGACTCCACTCGGGATATAAATTAGGCCAAAGTTGCTATTGAGCTCGTCCAATCTTACACTTTGGGCTTCTGGTCACTTTATCACTAGAATATACTATAAGGTATCACTCGCATGGTATAAACTAATGTACACATATATCTGGGCCTAGAAGGCACACACACAGGTAAAGTCCACTCGTTTCACCATCACTGGTGGGCCGCAGGTTGATTCCTCCATCCGGAGGAGAGGCAGTGACGCGCCCTGGGCAGGGCCCCACACGTAGTCATATAAGGGCTTGGCCCGAAGAGAGCCAGGAGACAGGCCTGACGTTGAGTCTGGGAGAGACTCGGAGAGGTCCCGCCCATAGGTAAGTCGCGCCCTGGTGTTCGAGACAACTCCCGGGGTGACTGAGGACCCAGGGTACTGAAACCCGGGGTGGCTGGACTGTGACAATGGCTGGAGGGCGGCGTTGCCGTCAGGGTCGTCACACGGGATCCTCAGGCCGGGGGAGTAGTGGACAGGGCCCGACGTCGGCTGCTGGGTGTGCTGGGGCTCTGCCTCGGCTGCTGTTCACACTGGTGGAGTTGCAGGGAACCAAGGCCTCGAGTGAGGCCTTGCCACGGCTCGGGGGAAGGGTCCTCTCTGGCTGCAAGATCTCCTGTTGGAGAGAAGCAGACTGTGGTCTGCTCTACCTCCGGCCTGACTTGACTAGTGGCTGACGTTGTAGTGGCACAGGGGACTACAACTTCAGTGTGTTTAGTGGCCTGCGCTACCTCTGGCCTGATGTGACTAGTGGCCGACGTCGTAGTGGCACAGGGGATTGTAGCTCTGGTGTGGCCCGTACCGTGGAGCTAAGAGGACAAGTAGCAGAGGGACAGACTATGGCCGATCCTGCCTCATACCCAGCACGGCTTGTGGCCAGTACTGTGGTGCTACTCTGGGGGGAACGACTACAGGAGTCGGACGACTTACAGTCGGTCCTATTCTGCAGCGGGGATGCAACTGGGGAATGGACTATGGCCGGTTCTGCCCCGTACGCGGTATGACTGCCGCCAATACTGCGGTGTTGTGTGGAGTGTAAACTCTACCCCTTGCCTGGCAAGTGGAATCTTGGCCAGAGACTAGGCTCCGGCGACTGCTACCTTTGTGGGGCATCGGCTGGGAGTAAAAGGGGTGCCGGGGAGGGATACAGGTGCACCGTTCCTGCTCCGAGCCGCTCGGTGTCAGCGGCGCACCCCCGGTGGTACTGAGGGGGTTGGGGGTGTTGGTGTCGTCGCATCGGCCGTTGTGTCGTCTGTGGCCTTTACCCCTAACTCCTGTATTTCACCACCCTCCCCTGTAACAAAGTCACGACCCCGTGACTGGAGGTGGTATAGGTTGGTGTTGGATGTTTGGTGGATGGGTTTGAGGTGATACAGGAAGGTAGTACAGTGGTTGGTCAGTATGTTGGCCTGCATGTGGTGGGAGTAGGCGACACGAGGAGTGGAAGGGTGGTTCGCCTGCTGGAGGAGGGAGGAGTCGTAGTAAGTCGTGTGTGCTCCGGACGCGTTGGTGTCACCCGAAGGTGGGGATCCAAGTGATTCTCGTGATGTGCATGGTGGTGGTGGTGGTGGTTAGGAGGCGAATGCTGGCTAAGGACAGTCCAGTGCGGTTCATATTGCCGGTGGAGCGTGGGGGTGGTGTTCCCTTAAGAGTGCGGCGGGGTGGGTTTTTCCATGCGTGATGAGGAGTAGGGAGGGTTATTAGGGTGGTGTTGGGGGGTGGGATGGGCGGCTGGCTGCTAGAGGGCAAAGGGGTGGGCGTAGGTGTGGAGATGTAGCGGGCCGGTGGGCGTGAGATACGACTGGAACGGGTAGTGGTGGTGGTTAGCCGGGGAGTGGGATGGAGCAGGGGCGGGCAGAGAGTGAGGTGGTGTGGTGTGGTTGGTTGTCGTGGTTGGTGGGGTGGGGGCTAGGCTGGGCATGGAGGGCAGAGTGGTTGGTGTAGAATTTCCTACGGGTGAGGGCTGACCAGGTGATGTGGGCGGTCGTGGGGGAACGTGGTGGTCGTGTGAATGTAGTGTGTGGGAGTGGCGCAGGAGTTCCGGGAGATGAGGGGGTGGTGGAGACCGGCGGGGATGGGGATGGGGATGGGGAGGTGCAGTAGAGAAATGCTCTTCGTGGGGAGTTGGAGGTGTTGGTTTGGCTCGTGTAGTCGGGGAGGGAGCGGCGGGGGTGGGGGAGTCCTGGTCGGGGCAGACGTGGCGATTCCTGTAAGTGCGGGAGGTTCCATTGCAGTCGACGACGACCTGGAAGGGGTTGGGGACTTTAGTGATGGTATAGGGTCCCATGAAGTGAGGGGCAATTTTGTTGGGGGTGGGGAGGTGCGCAACGAAAACCTTGTCGCCTGGTTTGTAAAGGTTGGCGGGGGAGGAATCGGTTTGGCTGATGTTTGTACAATGTCAGTATGATTTTCATCTCTGTCAGTGATCAGGTAGTATGGGAGGCTTACCTTGGTCCACAGTACTGAGCTACTTAGGCACTAAACCCTGAGAAGCCAATAAATTCTCTTCTATGTTTCCACCACATCTCTCACCAGTGATTCATCCAATAGGAATGATTATGACAGAACTCTTCAGATCATATTAATCTTTGCAAGTTGTTTCGTTTTGTGCGTCCTTACATATTCTCGTATCATCATCTTCTTGGGAGGGGGGTGGGTGAATGCCATGGGGTGCATTGCCTCATGTCCTCTGACTCTACCCATGGTGGGTCCCCTCATGCAACCCCCCAGGCAGTGACTCTTCCCCCTCAAATTATATCTCGACATGAGCGATTAACCTGGTCCATCCATGAGTTCTGTGACCTTCCCCTTGGTCTCCTTGACCCCATGTTAACTTTCTCAGAGATCACCCTTTGGGCAGGGTCAACCTCAGGAAAATGGGTCATGTTGCCATATAACTGGGAAGTCACTGACATATTACGGAATGTGGGTTACAGGCTTTGACTCAGGCTCGCAGAGTAGTCACTTGCAGAACCAGATTTACACATGATGGGCCCCTAATCTATGAGAAGCTGTGGAGGGCCCTTTTAGCAATAATTATTTACTGAGATTAAAGCTGTGTAACAATTGAACTTGGCATGAATGCCACCAAGATGTATATCAGATCTGTGCAGAGTGGGTTAATTAGGGCTAACCATGAAGTTAATATAAATTATAATAAAGCTGTAACAAATTAAAAGTAAGCTACTGAGAGGCCCCTTCAGCCCGTGAGGCCCTAAGCTGTAGCTTGTTTGATTTATGCCTAAATCCAGGCCTGATCACTTGTTACATACCCGATCATACCAGCGATATCCCATGATCCTGCAAGGCATTTAGTACCAAAGGAGTCAGTTCACCACTTCAAGTCACTGTTTTGTGTCCATGTTTCACAGCAGTAGAATAGGACAGGGAGCACCAGTGCTTTGAAGGTGTGAATTTTGGCCAGATCAGTAGAAAGGTGGCATTCATTCCTAATGGACCCAGGTTTGAATCCTCACTGGGTCAGGGAATAGTTTAAGGATTTGAATTTCATAAAAGCACCAAGCAACCCACTCACATAGCGTCAAAATACTCCCGCTAATACCAATACACCAGTCCAACCCTAGCATGTACAATACAGTATTCAGTATGGACAGTGTACACACTCACCTACGACAAGCTACGACAACCTACGACAAGTTATGACACACTAAGACACGCTAAGTCACAGCTAAGACAAATGACGTTACCGTCACGACATATCACGTTCTCCTACTTGTTGGCGCCCACGCTGACAATTTTTGAACATTTCAAAAATTATCGTAGCGCACCAAGAACCGCGAAGAAGTTCTCCACGTCGGCGTAACATCATCGCTAAGTCACGCCACGTTACTCTTGAAGACATGCGGCAGCATACGAAGACTTGAAGATCGTGGCGTGTCGTGGGAAAGTTCCTGACAGTGGGACATAGGCTTTAGAGAAGCAACAGGAAGTCTGTGACCAGTAGCAAAGAAAAGAACCCCTAAAAAACCTGTAATTCTGAATGATCCTCCAGTGAGTACTAACAAGAATGTGGCTTCATTGCAGCCTGTAAGAGAGAGAGAGAGAGAGAGAGAGAGAGAGAGATCGCCAGCTCAAGAATGCGCCAAATATTAGGTCCCAATCCTTTTAATTTGACCAACAAAAAAAATAACATTATCTCTTCCCTCCTTCCCAGACCGACGCATTTGCACCCTGTAAGAGAGAAAGAGAGAGAAACAATCACTCCTTTCCAGTCACAAGCCACAACCAAGGCAGTTACCCTAAAAATAACAATTGTCTGTGTCCTCTATCGATGCACGGCCAAAGAAACCAGGTGTCCCTTGCCAAAAGACAGTCCTAATGTTCTCTCTATTTCAGGGTTTTCTCTGTATTGCTTCTCTCAGCTGATAAGTTCTTGTGTCTTGCAGGGACGGCTTAGTCACCGTTACCAGTGTCTATCCCGAGACATTTTTCCTAACTTTTTTCATACTTTACGGTGTTTACTTATTGTTTCTTTGCTTCCATTGATTGTGTGGTTGATTGCTATATATCATTAGGCAGGGCAGACGTTCGTGAGGCTTTATACATACATACATTCATACATACATACACACATGTATACAATATTATCCATTAAATTTTACTTGATTGAATTACACCCCCACCTGGTATTTTGAAATTCGATAGGCCTTCATCAAGAGGGAGGAATGAATCTCCTTGGTCACTAGTCAAAACAACTCGAGTATAAATTATTGGTGAGTCTCCTTGGTTGCTAGTCAAAACAACCCTTCAAGTATATATCATTGGTGGTAATGGTAGTCGATTATTTTCATCTGACGGAACTGGCCCACTCCTAATCAGGAACAGTAAGTCGTGGAATGAGTCTTCTTGGTTACTAGTGAAATCCACCCTACAAGTATATATGAATGGTGAAATGAGTCTCCTTGGTTACTAGTGAAACCCCTCCTCTCTGACTACACTTGCCCATCGACAGGAATGAATCTCCTTGGTTACTAGTAATTCCACACTCCAGTCTGACTAGACGGCCCTCAACAAGAATGAATCTCCTTGGGTACTAGTAGATTCCACACTCCAATTTTTGCCAGGTTAGAATAAACGTACTAGGTCTACTGAAAAAAGTTGTGTTTAGAGTAACAAGTGGATGAATCTCTCCTTCATAATGTAGGAAGTCACTGGACACTCCTCTCTCTCTCTAGCTTATTTCTCCTTACAGTATTTTAGGACTGGGTGACACTATCAGAAGTGTCTTTTGTAAACATTAATTGTTTCATGGTTGGTTAGCGTTATGCTGTGTTCGAAGTCCAACTCCTTGTCCTTTGATCACGAGCGACTGATTTGGGGTTCTTTTCTTGACCAGGTCTAGTGCATACAGCTAGAAGAACAGGGCATTATAAAAACTCGGCTCAACCCACCTTACACGTATATTACCTTAAGTTAAATACAATATCGAACACAATAAGAATACAATATTAACACAGTACACTATACAGATTAAAGGCACAATCAAGACAGGAGGAGTCTGGTTTGGGCTACTGAAGACTTGGGTTGCTCACAGGCGTCAGCCAGGTGTGGGAGAGGTCTCGTCAGGTGTGCCTTCCCACAGGAGGCACGGGACCACTGCCAGGGGCCGGGTCATCCGGAGTGGGCTGCTGAGGGGTGTGGAAAGAGGCCCTTCCCTGGTGGGGCCTCAGTGGAGAGCTTGGCCCTTAGGACTGGAGTCGAATAGAGCAAGCAGGCACGCTTGTCTGTGCCCACTCCTGAAGTAGAATCGTCGGCAGGTCATGCCCCAGGGTCCTGGGGTTACCCTTGGGTATCCGAGGGTTGTAGTCTCTCTTAGGCTGAGTTGCCGTCAGGTGCGGACTGTGGCATCCCTTCCTCCAGGAGTCCGACAGTGGGGGGCGTTGTTGGTGTGCTGGCTGCGGGGCACGGATAACCAGACTCACCACGAGGCCTTGCCAGATCTGCTCCAGCCGCAACTCCACCTGGGAACTGCCTCTGTGGGGAGAGAGAGAAGGGTGTCCTGCTCTGCCTCTGGAGGGGTGAGGCAAGCAAGGGATGTCCTCCATAGAGGAAGTCACAAGGGCAGTGGATGAGGGACGTATGGTGGCCGATCCCTCCCTGGCACAGACGGTGGCTGTCACTGCGGTTCCTCTAGCCCCTGGGACGGCAGGTGAAGGGCGTACTGTGGCCGACCCTTCCTCGGTGCGGATGGTGGTCGTCGCCGTGGTCCTGCTCCCCATGGAGGTGGCAGACGAAGGATGGATGGTGGCCGATCCTTACCTGGTGTGAACAGTGGCCGTCGCCGTGGTTCTTTCCTTCCCTGGGGTCACAGCTGAGAGGCATACGGTTCCGTCCTCTCCCCGACACGGACAGTGGCCGTCGTCGCAGTGCTGTTCTCAGGAGTGGCTGCGGGTGAAGGGCGTACAGTGGCCATCTCATCCCCAACGTAAATGGTGGCCGTCGTCGCGGTGCTGTCTGGGGCTGTATCTCTACAAGCCCCACTCCGATCCTGGCGAGTGCTTTTTTTTTTTTTTAAGATTCGCCACACTGGTGTGGCACGGGCTCGGGGTGGGGAGCCCGTCAGAGGGGGGCACAAAATAAACCAGGGGGGCGGCCTCTGCAGGGCGACGGAGGAGGCGGGGGGGGGGGGGGGGGGCAGAGCCTATCCCCCGGACAAATATACACCAATGCAGTGGCTGGAGCTACCCTCCAGCCACCGGCGAGTGCTGCCCCGGCTGGAGAGTAATCTGCCGGGGCTGCTTTTCCTGAGTTGTGTCGGTTGAGGGTAAGAGGGGCGCAAGGTAGTGGGGGACGTAGGCCCGTCTAGCTCTGGGCCTCCGTGAACCCTATGCACCTCCCTGTGGTCTCCTCCTGGGGTGAGTGTTTCGTCACCCTGTCCGTGGCTCCTCCGTGGGGTGGGTGTTGTGCCACCCCTCCCATGGTCTCCCGTTGGGGTGGGTATTTCAGTTAGTAGTGAAGTAAAACCAGACTGAACCATCCCCAAAACACACAAGATCGGAGAGCGCAATGTACCGACCATTCTGGATATAGACAACCCTGTATGCTCATCTCCCAGCGGACTGAGGGGCAGGAATGTGAGGAAGGCGGTAATTGTGAGGCTGGCATCTTTGCACCGTCTTTAGGCGGGCTCCTCTCTCCGCCATTACGTGAGAAATAGCGGACTGTGTATTCTCTGCCAGCTAATATCATCGGCATCCCTGGAAGGCAATAGAGGAACGAAATTAGGTCAGGGAGATTAATTTTATGATTCTGGAAGCTCTTTTGTGCTTTTATTCAATTACTTTATTTATTTGATTGTTTTTTTTTTTCATGAGTATTTCTTCTCAAGCTAATATCATTGACATCCGTGGAACGCAATAGAGGAACGAAATTAAGCCAAGGAGATTAATTTTTTTGTGTTACTACTTTTTATGCTTTTATTTTGTTAAACCTTTTATATGATTATTTTTTTTCACTTATTTTCATGTATTGTGTATTACTCCGCCAAGCTGTTATAGGTTCATATCAACTGAGTAAAATCGTCTGGATGTACCAAGGATGTGATAATAATAATAATAATAATAATAATAATAATAGCAGCAGCAGCAACAACAACAACAACAATGCTATTACTACTAAAAAGCCATCGTAATGAAAACACTCAAAATAATTCATAAACCACCAAGCAGAAAGTCAGATTATACTATCTCACATTTCTTCACCAACATTTTGAATTTCCAAGTCACCAAAATTCCCGCCAGTTATAATGACAAGACTCGCCGGAAAGAAGGAAAAATTTAGTGTCGTAAAGAGAGTGGTTTTGGAAATTTCGTAATATCCTTCTTCTCATTACTCCTAAATATCTTTATGTGTGTTACTGATGAAAAATATGCTGATGTTAAAACTATGTTAATAACCTACGGGAATGCTTAGATGCAATGTGCAAAATACATCGCCTTATTTGCATTTATCATAGAGACTGCCTGGGATAAAATTGTCAGATGATGGCAGAAAAACGAAAAAGAAAAGAAAATTCGTCCTTGTGCTCAGTGACTCTTTTCTTCAATATGAAGTACTGCGAAATCTCCGCATTCGAAAATCATTTTTCTGTTTAGGAAAACGGTTAATATATTTTTTTTTCATGCACCGAATTATATATACATTTTGAACTTAAAAATATTGGCCTTGATTAAGAGTCATTATTAACTTAGATATTGAGTTATATGATTTTACCAGTTTGCAAAGTTTTGTGATACTGGTTTGTTTACTTCTTGTCGGCTGTATTGTTACCAGTAGAAAATTTGTGTTGTTCCCAAGACGCTTCTTCTGCCTCTCTGCTGCCTTTATTACCGACTATTATCCAGATATTGGTTATTATTTCTTGCTCTTGGTGGTTTGGTAATGTATATGCCTATCTCTGGGAAATAAATAAACCTTACTTTTTTGCTTTCTGTTCAACGCATGCAATATTTTGGTTTAGCTTGCCAAAATGCTTCACTAGCGACTTGTTGCAGACTTTACCCAGGAATTGTTTAAGAAGGAGTCGTTTGCATCAGTAACATACAAGGGGATATTGAGGTGTAATGTAGAAGAAATCGCTAAGGAAAATGTGTTACGGTATCTCAAGAACCAGAGCCAGGTACCGGTACTATGCAATACGGCCTTTTGTCCAGCCTCTCTCTCTCTCTCTCTCTCTCTCTCTCTCTCTCTCTCTCTCACACACACACACACAC
>JAGKTI010015338.1:0-20623 GCA_018397915.1 Birgus latro | reverse complement strand
CAAAAGATCAGACAGCCGTCCACTGTTCACAGGAGTTGAGACAGAACTAGTAGGAGGGTGATTTGGTGGGAAGGGAGCTAGTCGGCGCGAGCGGGAAATTCAAACTGACGCGGTCGGAAAAAAATGGATTTTTTCTGGATTTTTGCGAATTTTGGGGCATTTGGGGGAGCGGACAGCCAGCTCACGATGTCCAAATAGTGAGGGATCCAAATAATGATTGTTCAAATAGTAGAGGAATTACTGTACTTTGGACCATACGTGATCTTTGCGCTGAGAGTTTTGAACAACCTCTGATGTTAGGGTTGTGCTTTCACTTACCTTGGGCTGCAGTGATGTGACAGCTGCTGCTACATGACGTGAGAGTGCGTCTGCGACTACATTCGATTTTCCTGGGACATACTGAAAAGTGGGGTTGAAGTCCTGGATGGTGATGGACTATCTAGCTAACCTACCTGTGAGGTTGCGTCCCTTAAACAAATCACATAGAGGGAGGTGGTCTGTCTGGAAATGCACTGGATAACCATGTACTGTACTATATCTCTGAAATGTTTCAAGGACTAGACCACCGCTAAAGCTTGTAGATCAGCGACACTGTAATTACGTTCAGCGGTCGTAAGGGCGCGACTAGCATACGCTATTACACGTTTCCTTGATGCTTGATCGAGTTGCATCAAAACTGCACCAAGTCCTTTGCCTGAGGCATCTGTGCATAGAAGAAAGGGTTTTGTATAATGAGGGAATGCTAATATTGGGACAAGAGCTGTCTTTAGTGCTTGGAAAGCCTGTGATTGATCATTAGTCCATACAAAGGGTATATTCTTCTTTAGTAAGTGGGTTAGAGGAGCAGTGTTCTCTGCATAGTCCTTAATGAATCTATGATAGTAACCACTTAGGCCCAGGAAACTCTTTACAGCATCGGTAGTGGTAGGTTCTGGGAAATTGATGATTGCCTTAGTTTTGTCGTCATTAGTATGAATGCCCTGTGCATCGACGACATGTCCTAGAAAGTTGATTTTCTTTTTCAGGAAGTCACATTTACTGAGGTTGATTTTCAGGCCTGCTAGCTGTAGGCATTCAAATACTTGTTGTAGTTTGGCAAAGTGGTCAGGGATTGATTTACTGATAACAATGATGTCATCTAGGTAAGCAAAAAGAGAGTGTCCCATCATGCCACTGAAGACCGAATGGATAAGTCGCATGAATACTGAAGGAGCATTCCTCAAGCCAAAAGGAAGTCTCTTAAGGTGAAAATGTCCGGAAGGGGTACTGAAGGCTGTAATTGGGCGAGAAGATTCTTCCATTTTGACCTGCCAGTAGCCACTGAGGAGGTCTAGGGATGAAAAGACTAAGTTATTTTCACTTAGTGATTCTAGCAAATCTGTGACGGGAAACAGTCTGGAACAGTTACAGAATTTACTTTACAGTAGTCCACTACTGGTCTAAAGTTGCCGTCCTTCTTTGGGACTAAGAAAAGAGGGCTATTCCATGGGCTGATGGAGGGTTTGATAATGTCTTGAGCTAAAATTTTCTGTACCATCTGATCTGTTTGTTTTCTCGAGCTGTGAGGTAACAAATACGCTGGTATGTAAATCGGCTGAGTTCCTGGTACTAGTTCTGTGTGATGTTTGACAAGGTCTGTCCTGCCCATCGGTTCTCCGGGTAAGGCTACCACATTTCTATAAGTGTGCAAAAGGTCGAGCAGTTGGGATTTATGTTGTGGGAAATCCTTGCAAGTTAGATTCGAGAGTAGGTCAGGTGAACAAGTTGGAGCAGATCCCGTAGAGTTGATGGCACATACACCTGTCAGTTCAGTATCATCATCAACATGAACAGTAGAGATAGAGGAGTCCTGGCGCATCTTTACGTCCACTGGGTATTCTAGGAAGTCTCTGATCTTTACACAGCTTTTAAGTTTCATTGGAGCATTAGTGACACTGAGGAAGTATAGATAGCATAGACTGCCCTCTAAGATCGTTTACCATGCTGACTCATAAGTTAAGCCATTCACGCAACACGTCTCAGGTAGTGTTAGTACATCCACTCCTTCTTTCGCACCTACAACATGAACAGAGACTTTGGTGAACTCATGCGGTAACAAAATTGTGCACGTATTCGTTACTGCATGCCTCGTCTCTGTGTTTTGGAGAACATCAGTCAAACTCTGTGAGGTAGTTAACTGAGACATGTATGAGTCGGCTGTAGTGCTGTCGTTAGAGGAGTTTGGAAGAGCCATTTCTGAATGCTGAGAGGATGTATCATCAGGTGTTAAGGAATTTATGTCCTTGCTCTCAGTTAGTGGAAGAATGATATCTTTATTCTCAGATGATGATGATGATGGCTTGTCTTGTTCTGTACTCTTAGGTAGTGCAAGAGTCAGGGGGGACTGAATGACTGAGTTTATTGTAAGTACAGGATGGGGACATGGCGCTTCCCCCGACTGGCGGCAGTTTAGGAAACGACATTCCTGAGTAGTGTGAGTCGTACTGGTCTTATGATACTTGCATGTAGGACGACGCGAGCGGGAATACGTACGCTGTCTAGTTTGGGTGTGAGGTCGTTTGTGTTTACGGTCGCAACTGGCTTCTCTATATCCAGGATTACCACAGTGCCAGCAAAGAACCGAGGAGTGTCTGTTCTGTCGGACACTAGATTGATCACGACCGGCGGTCGGTGAACAATGCCAGGTAGGAGAATGATGAATGGCAGGTCTGCCTCGCGTGGCGGGACGGGAACGGTATTGATCTGGTGGAGTGGAGGTATGACAGACTTGGGAGACCAAGGAGTGGTTTGTGGTCTGACGCGTCCGGTTCGAACCTGTTCTTTCGTGGATGGTTTTAGTGGCCTGAACAATTTTATCTCCTGGATTGAAACCTCTCTCCAGGGCCATCTCTCTTTGTCGAGGATCAAGCCAGTGCAGGAATCTCAGGTAACCTAGTAAATCTGCAAAGTTGTTAGTAAATCTGCAAAGTTGTTGAGTGATAGCATAGGAGCTCCATTTAGTTCTTCTACCCATTTTGTTCCTAAAAGTAATTGGCGCATCTCGCTACTAGTGGCCTTCATAGCAGCGGCTGCTTCGCGTAGTTTGGCATGTTGTGTTAGGACTGTCAAATCCTCCTCCATCTGAGTGAGGAGATTAGTTAATCCAATGAGAGATGCGGCATTGGAATGCTGGCAACAAAGTGTTATGAGTTCCTTACAGAAATCAGCAAAGGTTTTAATGCCATAAAAATGACCTGCACGGATCGCGGTTCTGACGTCTGATTTGCCTTGGTGTAATTGACCCATTAAATAAGAGACTGAGGTTTTCATCTGTAATCTGCCAATTGTGGATGTCAGTTTCTACCTTTCTGAGAAAATCATAAACTGACCAAGTCGAGTCCTCGCCGGTAAATTTGGGATGATTGGCACCGTCAAGATAGATGGACTGTGGAGTAGGGGTTGTCTGAGCCATGGTTGGAAGTGTGGAAGTTACTGAAGTAGGAGATTGAGAGAGAGAGTAGGTAGTGGTAGTTATATGTAGTGTAGACGTGAGATGAAGTGGGGCAGGAGAGTTAACAATAGTGGAAGGAGTAGGGATCGAAGGAAGCTGTGTAGAATCAGGGGTAGAGTATGAGGTATCTGGATGGATAGTATCTGGATTTAAAGTATGTGGTTCGGTGGGGAATGAAGTCTGTGCGGCTGAGGTGGGTCGTGGGTGGGAGCGGCTGCTACAAAGATGAGTCACTGAATCGTCCTCGGCGGGTGATATGTGATCATTCGCTGTTTGTTGGCTGTGAGTGGTGGGAATGAGTTCTGTATATTCAGTGTATGACATGTAGTGTGGTGATGTAATGTAAGATGAAAGATGAGTAGGGATTTGTGTATACAGGGTGTAACGTGATGTATGACAAAAACTTACACCAACAATCTATCATGTAATTCTGAGTATATTTTGTTCTATAAATATATTCTCTTTGTGACCCAAGTTCAGTACCCAGCATTTGGCTGTTTGAGTGTAAAAATTTTGTGGGTTCCAGGTGTCATAGGGTAGGAGCTTCGCAGGGCAACGGGAGACAAGTATTATTAGCTTATTCTGTACTGAACATGAAAATCCCATATCCTATCAGTACAAACGAATTTGAAGAAGAAACTTTACGTAGTCTATTGATTCCTTAACATAAAGTCATGCATTCCTGCAATTCCTTTGCACAAATCGATTGTAATTAAGGATTAAATTCAAATTTTATCGATTGCAACGGAGTACGGAGGGAGGAAAGGCTGGTGTATTGTTGCCAGTTATGTAATGTTTGGTTTGTGGGCTATTGCTACCAGCATTATCATAACACCCACAGCTCATTCAGTGAAAAAACATTATTGTAATGAGTGACTAGCGTCACATTAAATCAGGGGTAATGATATTATTTATTACAATTTTTCTGCTGCAAGTACACGTGGCACCATTGCTTTCATATGAAGGTGACTTGAGAATTGTGACGCAGGGTTGCCAATTTAACGACTTTGCAGCTAGACCTATTTTTTGCTTCTACCTAGTGTCACGATTTAACATCTGGCAACATGATATCTAGCTACATTCTGGATATATTTGCCAGTTTTAGGTGATATTCTAGTGATTGATCATCTTTTCTAGCGATATTTTGCAGTGTTTACTATCTAGCGACATTTTAGCAAGTTTTCAGGGCTACACTAGCGAGATTGATGATAAGGACTTGGCAATCCTGCATCCACGGTGTCATTTGAATGGGAAAATTTGCAGTTGAGGCACACACTTCAAATACTGTTCTCCACGTTCAGTTGTTCACTGGTTTCAGCTTCATTTGTTCATGAAACAGCATGCCACGTACGTACAGAAATGAGGAATATGCAGATATCGTCTATTTTTACGTATTCTGGGATGGTAATGCCAGTGCTACAGCCAGGGAATACAGGTGGAGATACCCAATGGCGCCACGTTTACTTGCACAAAAGATTGTAATAAATAATACTCTTCCTGACTTAAAATGACGCTAATCTCGCTTTACAATAATGTTGTTTCATTAAATGAGCTGTGTGTGTTATGATAATGCTGGTAGGAATAGCCCACAAACCAAACATTACATAACTGGCAACAATACACCAGCCTCTCCCTCCGTATTCCCTTGCAATCCATAAAATTTGAATTTAATCCTTCATTGCAGTTGATTTGTGCAAAAGAATTGCAGGAGTGCATGACTTTATGTTAAAGAATCAATAGAGTACATAAAGTTTCTTCTTCAAACTCGTTTGTTCTGATAGGATATGGGATTTTCATGTGCAGTACAGAAAGGCTAATAATACTCGTCTCCCGTCGCCCTGCGAAGCTCCTACCCTATGACACTGGGAACCCACGAAATTTTTACACTCAAACAGCCTAATGCTGGGTACTGAACTGGGGTCACAAAGAGTATATGTTTATAGAACAAAATATACTCAGAATTACATGACAGATCATTGGTGTAAGTCTTTGTCATACGTCGCGTTACACCCTGTATTTACAATATGAAGATGAGAGAATGTACTATAAGAATGGAAGTGGAAATGAATGAAGATGACGGGATGCAGGGTTTAATAAATAAAAGATGAAATGCGAGGTGAGCAATAAATACAGTTGATGAAGATGAGTATGAAGTGAGGGGAGTGAGATGAATATTTACATAATATGCAATCTGTAGAGAGAATCCAGAGGATAATCTCTATAGAAAGTCAATAATTGGTGGATGAGGATAAACTATAATATAGTTACACAAATGAGTTGTGAATGAAGTGGAGGAGGTCGTTGACTTGCAGTAAAGACAGGAGTGGGTCAGCTCGCTGGAGATGAGACTGGTTGTGAATGTGAAGGTCCCTTGCCTGGAGTGAAGATCGTGCTGTTTGGCTCGTGGTGGACGAGACTGGTTGTGAATACGACTTGTAGTAGGTATGTACGATGAGTCTTGGAAGAGGTGGAGTGGCTCGCTGGTCTTGAGTCGATACGTGAGGAAGAGGGTCGGGTGGTGGGGGCAGAGTTACGATACGATGACACTCAGTGGAGGCAGGCTGGCTCGGTGGTTGGGAGACGGTACGTGAATATGCCTACTCAGCACAACAGCACATGGTGGGGGTTGGGGTGAGGAGGCACCGGCTGGGTGGATAGGGTGAGAGGGCCACTGCACCGTTTAAGGGCAGAGCTGGTGGGGAGTAGATGCAGTAGGCGGTGCTGGGGTGAATGGCAGACTGCAGTTAGGTGACACCTTGAGAGGAGGGGAGGCTATATGGCGAGCACGGAACAGGTGCTGGGAACAGGTGAGATAGGTGCATTGGTTGGTGGTGGTGACACTTTTGGCCAGGAGCAAGGTGTGTGGGTGGGGCGGGTTAGAGAAAGACACTGGTGAGTCAAGTTGCACTTTCGCAGAGGCACCTGGTATTACACCATATGGAGACGAAGGCACCGAGGGGTGAGGTTGTGAGGTGCGGGGTCGGTAAGTATTTGTTGGTGTCACTAAACACTGTGGGAGGCAGTCAGAAATGATGGTTTGAGACACCGCTGCTACCAAATGTAACATGCAACACTTTGGTGAGAGAAACTCCGTGCTCTGGTAGCTATTTAACCCCTGAACCGCGGGATTGTGGTAGGCGGTCCTGGCACTTCCTGCTGGTGTTAATTCGCGCTCTGACTTACTTTTTTAAAATACTGGCCAAAACTAGCCTGAGTGATGCAAATACCACTCAGGAATCTCCTAAGATTTTTCATATATATTTATATCTTGATAGTCCCGGCTACTTAAAAAGAAAACAGAGGGACGAAACTGACGGCCCACGGCTCGAGCCATTGCCACCGAGCGTCACGAAAGTGACGGCCCGCGGTTTAGTGGTTAAGGAGTTTATTACGAACTATTACAACACAGTCTTCTCCTCTAGTGTGACGCCCCAGGACTAACTCACTTCTGCCCAGTCTGGGGCGTGGGAGCGATCTCAACTCAGCGCTTTAGTGGGGACACATATGCATGGGGGGGGGCATAGATATACAGATATACAGTAGGGATGGTACAGTTTTTCCTGAAGCTGTCAAACAATGAATATAGCATCAGTGGTCCCCCTGCCTGGCATAAACCCAAGCTTCATCTTATCAATATTCACTCTTTCTCTAATCATTACTTCTAGAACTCTCTCCATTACCTTCATTATCTGATCTAAAATCTTTATACCTCTAGAATTTTCTCTTTCCAGGGCATCACCCTTCCCCTTGTACACATTTACAGTTACACTCTTCAGCCAGTCATCTGGGACAACACACTCATATATAATCATATTTATCAGGTCAGTGACTAACCTCACTCCTATATCTCCTGAGGCTTTCAACATTTCAGCAGTCAACCCAGGCACACCTGCTGCCTTCCCCATCTGCATCCTACCTATTGCCTCACTCACAGTAGCAGCATCAATCAAAGGCCAAGGGCCAAATACTGGGTCTGGTGGCTCCAAACCTTCCCTATCCCAGTCAAACTCCTCATTCAACAACTAGCTATAATGCTCTCTCCATGCATCTTTAATATCCCCAATGTTCATTGCTACCCTTCCTTCATTATTCTTCACACACTGCTCACCTGTAATATTCCGATTCTCTCTCTTCACCTGATTTGCCACCTTAACTATAATATTCTTCCTTTCCACATGGTATAGGTTATGAAGTAAATGTCTTTATGACTCAGACTTCGCCCCGTATTCCTCTCTTCCAACCCTACGCTTGGCAGCCAAGTATTCCTCTTTGTTACCACCCTTCTTCCATTCCCGGAAAATCCTTCTTTTCTCCTTTAATGCAGCCTCTTCACCCTCATCCCACCACCAAGTTACTTTATGTCTTGGTGTGGTGTGGTGTCTTCATAATTTTGATATGACCAATAGTTTTCTAAAAAATCGCCAAAAATTGCGCACATGCATCCTCCCCCACACACACACACCGAAGGCCGAGAGATAGCCGTCATTTTGAGAGTGTTGGCTTTGACATAGACACCCTCCCCAATGATGCAGCAAAGATTGATACACTTCATGCTAAAACTTAAATATTGGTGAATATATTTGTCCAAAATTTCCTAATCGGCATCCATTCAGACCAATACTGACAAATGCGTCGTAGTGCGTCATTGGTTCCTCTTCAGCCTAACACCATTTTGACTCAGAATGTGTCATTGTGCGCAAGGGGGTTAAACCAAGTTCCCAACCCCCTTTAATTACAGGATAAGAGAAAGGGATGTATGCTTCCATGCCCAAGATAATAACCTCCCTAATGCGCATGGCACACTCAGGTGGCTCTCGGCCATGGAAGCAATAATTATTCCAGGGAAAATCATAGAAGTACCACGTGGAGGCCTCCCAATCAGCAGCTCCAAAGTGCCATGGCTGCTGCTTCTTGGGAGGGTCCACAGGCCTTACTGGAATGACAGGACAGCTTAAGGTGATAAGGTTGTGATCAGAGGAGCACAATGGAGAGAAAAGATTAATAGTGTAAGCAGAAGGATTGGTTGTAAGGAAGAGGTCAGGTATGTTGGAACTCTCTCTTAGGCAGTCAGGGATACAGGTAGGGAACTGTAGAAGCTGCTCTAGGTCATTAACCCCTAACCGCTTGGTGCCTGTCAGAACTGTAATAAAATCAGTGGGATGGCGGTGCTGGGTGTCGGTAGGAACCGTACTTGTTTTCCCGGCACAGTTTGAAGTGGCCATCACTTTATCTCATCACTAATAACTTGGGGAAGACTCCCAACAGCCCGCCCAACCATTTTTCAGTCATCTCTGTGACTTTCCCAAGTGTAGGACGAACTTTTCTTAACCTTTCTTGTCAGATTTTGTTCCCACCTCACGTGGTCTTTTGCTTCATCCACTCCTGCCAAGCCTTTTTCCAAAGATATTAGGAGAGGACCCAGTGATAGTGTCATAGGACATGCCGTGGACACCAGTGTGTCTAGTTTATCTAGTAATGGAGAAGTTATCACGTTGACAGCAAAGCCATAGTCAGGGCCGTGGGCAGATGCACAAACGCATCCTGTTCTTGCAGCAAAAATTAGTCTTCTTCCTCTCATCATTACTCGTCAGCATAGTGACTTACAGACCTGGGGATACTTTCAGTTGCAAGAAGAGTTGGTGAGAAATATGGTCTTGAATGAATTTCCTTGACTGCTGTACTGTAGTTTCTGAGATTTTAAGGTTAGAAATAAAGCTGTTTTGTGTGTTTTTTTCATGCTGAGGTGAGGCGCGAGCAGATTTTAGTGTGATGTCCAGGGGTTAAGGATAGAGGAAATGTAGGCTTGTTCACTAGATGGATCAGTGAAAGGAAAGGAGAGCCAAAGGTGGTGGTGAACATTGAAATCACCTAGAATGGAGATTTCAGAGAAAGGAGAAATTGATAGGATGTGTTCCATCTTAGAAGTAAGATAGTTGAAGAATTTTTCATAGTCAGTAGAATTAGGGGATAAGTAAACAGCACAGATACATTTACTCAGAGAATGACAGGACAGCTGAAGCCAGAGAGTAGAGAATTTAGGAGATTCAAGTTCAAGAACACGAGAGCAAGATATGTTGTTGCATACGTATACACAACAGTCACCTTTGGCTTTGAAATGAGTTTAGAGAAAGTAGGAGGATACAGAGAAGGGTTTGCTATCAGTCATCTCAGACAGTTGAGTGTCTGTGAGGAAAAGAAGGTGAGGTTTAGAGGAGAGGTGGTGTTCAACAGAGAAAGTTAGAGGAAAGGCCACGAATGTTGCGGAAATGAAGAAGTGAGTCAGGCAGTGGTTCCAGGCATCTTGTTTGGTCGTCACTGGGAGCGGGGCAGATGGTGAGGTCTTTTACGATCCCCCCCCCCACCTCGAGAGTCTGAGGTTTGGTGCTGAGATGCCACTTTTAACAGAATTTTGAGTTGACAGTGCAGTGTGTAAGGTGCATGTAGTTTGGTGTTGACAGAGAAACTTGTATTGAAGAGCATGCTGGCCCACTCTCTGTGTTACTGAAACACTGAAAAAGTTTAGCAAGGAGGAATGGTCAGAAGCTGGTCTTGAGGGCTGATGAAACAGGAGTTCCAGCTCTCCCTAACACCAGCTTGCCATTCACGTTGGAAGAACTGCTCCCTTTGATTGGTGCTACAGTCTGTGCCCTTCAACCTTTATCACTTTGCCACACTGTTGCATATTTATCTCTTTTCCTTTACTAATTCAATGGTCACCGCTCCTTTGAACTGTGCCTACATCCCTCCACTACTATGGAGGGTGCGTAGCATCCGTCATGCAACAAACTCTCATCCCATTTCTGTCCAACTCTCTAATGCAAGAGTTTACTGTAACTCCCAGTCTTCATGTATGCTACAGGTCATCTCTGGAACTGTTTTCATTTGTCCGTATTTCCTACTCCTATGACCCCTAGTCTTGTAAACACAGTGTGTTCAGGCATCTTGAAATGAATGGATCTTAAATTTGGCTCAGTATTATTTTGTTTTTATTTTTTCTTGGAGAGAACAGTTTGCAGGCATCTAGCCTTGTTTCTTCTTCCTTGCATTAAAAAAAAAAAAAAAAGATCCCTCGTAATCTCTTTTCACTTAAGCAGAGGAGGATTAATTATGGATTTCCTTTCCCTTCTTGTTAGGTAATGTTGAAAGCTTGATGCTGTGAAGCCTGTGAAGGCAGTGTCCTACATTCACATTGCCAGGAAATGAATTAATAGAAGCTGAAGACTGCCATCTTTCCAACTCATTGAAATTTGAAAACTCATTTTTGTACACCAGGAAACCATTTGCTACTCCGGGTGGTAACAATATAACCAAATTTTGGCGCCTGGTGGTTTAGTGGATAATTACGACACTCCAGTCAGATTGAGCCGGTGAAGGTTTATATCCAAGGGGTGGCTCACGTAATGCCACAGGGATGAGTGAGGCTGGTCACCCTCATCTTAAATGTCAGGACCAACTTGCCTAGCCCCGGGCTCATACACTTCTCTGTCGGGCGACATAGGATTGGATAATGAATGAATGAATGAATGAATTATTAACTACAGCTAAGTGTGAAAATTCTACACATAAAGAAACCTAGAGGCAATATTAGTTTGTGACTTGGAAGGTGGTGAATACAGTTGAAATAGGCAGTTGTAGGTAAACTACATAATGCTTGAGCAGCAGGAGGATACCATTCACTTAGAGAAGGGAATTCAAAGAATCTGTAGCAGAGGGATTTGACAATGTTCTTCCAGTGTGAAGTTTTTTGTGGGGTGAGTATGAGGAAAAATTGTTAACCCATTGTATTGAGCTACATAAAAGCCTGTGCAGGTAGGTAAGCATGAGTGAGATTCCTCATGGCTCAGTGGTCATTGCCTCCAGTTCACATTACACAGGGAATATGATTGAGTCTTTTATTAAACAGAGAAAAATGCTTAAGTCTTCAGTGACCTGTTCCACCAGTTGTCATTAAGGAAAGGCTGCCTGAAACCTCCGGTGAAAACTGGACAAAATGTATTAAAACCAAATTGGTACACCATACCCCAGCACAGCTCATGCAATCCCAAAAGTAGTGGGACATCACCTATGGGCAACTTTTGATGTGAGATGGCATGGAAGGAGGGATGCTGCACTATCCTCACATAATGGGGACGAGACTTGGGATCTCAGGGAAGCAGAGTGGTGAGGAGGACAGTCACAGGGGAAAAGTAGGACAGACCACTGCACAGTGGTATACCAAAGAAACAATATAGGAAAGCTCAGACTAAAAAGTTGTTGGGGGAAGAGAGGACTAGTGAAATGTTGCATGGACCTGCCCAGAGGCGGGTCATCCAAGAAGGCAGCAGGGAGACAGGCCACCCTTGATATGTGAAAGAGGGAGAGAGGAGTAGTGGGCTGTCAGAGAAGGTGGACATCAAAGGTGAAGAGGGCAACAGATTGACCTCCAATATGTGAGAGGGGTTTGATGTGATGCTGAGGCATAACTATGGACTGACCCTGAACCAGCCAGTAGGGGAGACTAGATAAATTGAGGGGACCCAAGGTAGGGGGATGTGATGAACTTGTGCACAGATGGAGAGGTGGGACCAAGATGTTGCCACAGGGAGACACTGGTGTGAACAACTTGACTGGAGGGACAAGATGCCTGAAAGGCAACTGAGGTAGAGATGAGATGCCTAAGCCTAGGATGGCTCAGTACAACAGAATCCAAGTAGGGTGTATGTGCATAAGCTACCAGTGATGCAGAGGAATGAAGTCACACAAATGCAATGGAAAGGGTAGAAGGAAAATAAAATCCCTTGAAAAGGAGGAAAGAAGGATTCTAGAACAAGAGGAGGGAAGAAAACAAGCAGGAAAGAGAAACACAGTATGGTTAACAAAACTGCTACAGTGGAGGAAAGAGCATCACAAAGAACCACCCATGCAGACAAAGTGGAACAAGAAGGGAACTCACAAGAAGGCATGGAAACTCTAGGAAGAGGAGCAAAGCACTTAAAACCCAGACACGGATAAAAAGAATGTTAAAATCCGATATCCAGAGCAGCTGCCACCTTGTGGTCAGAACAAGCTGGCACTTGGAACAAAATGAGAACAACAGCAAGTAGCTGAACACCGTCAGGTCCAGAGGCTGAATGCCATAGTGGAAGCTGCTAAGGTTTGCGCTAGGAGGAGATTCCAGAGCAGATGCCTAGCGGATGTTAATCATCAAGGTCTTTCTTATCTTCCTAATACAGTAATATGCATTATCTGAGTCCTTCAGAAGCCTTTGTAAGGGATACTGAACTTGTAGGCACTAAACTCTGATGGGTCTTTATAATCAAGTGTTCTGTCTTCGTAGTTGGTAACGGGAAATTGTGTGTAGCTGTGGTTATGTAGTGATGTGTGTGGTGGTTGCCATGGTAGGCTAGAGGCATCATACATCGACCAGGCCTAAACTGACCTGCATTTTATATACGAGTAAATGAACTTTGTACTCTGCTCACAGCCAGAATTACCATTTTTCTGTGACAGTATATTAGAAAAATTTTTATCAAAAATTTTTCAAATAATTTTGAAGAGTAAATTTCATTTCAAGAAGAATTAAAGTGAAAAATGAATTTGTGTTTGTTGGTGGAGTTGGTGTCTAATAGGGAACTAATGTGAAGTGTGAGACCATTGCCACAGTAACATGCAGATGGCTCACAGTGGACTGGCTGGTTGATGCATGTGCCGTTCACTGACTCCCACAGTTACATAAATTAACTTTGTACTCATGCTAGTAGCAAGAGTTGCCATTTATATTACAGTAAGATATTTAGGTTTTTTGTCAATAAGCAGTAGGAAAAGAAGAGAAAAATAGGTGATTTTGGCCAAGTGGCCATCAGTAGGTAGGTCTTTATAATGATTTTCTAGTAATTGAGTTTTCAGTACTTGATTAATGGAGCCACATTGAATGAGGGCCTATTGTGTATAGGAGATGATATATATCTACATTAACGTATTACAGTTGCACTTTGTTGTAGTTAAATAATTAAGAAAAAATAACTTCTCTTTGTTGGCAGAAACACCAATGTAAACCACACACCAGGTGGGGTGACCATAGTGCGTGTGGGTGGTGGCGGTGGCCGAACTGAGGGTGGAGTCACCTCAAGTCGCACAGATCTCACTCTGGCTAGCCGTGACCTCAGCATTTTTCAACCCCATTCCAGCACAGGAGGGGCTGGGAAGTTTACTCATAAATATCAGAAGCACAGTGACACCTCCAGGAGCACAGGACGGCTTGTTACTGCATCAAATAGATCCATGCCTAAGCTCAATGCATGTTCGTATTATCTGAGTTTGTTCATCCTTCCTCAGGTAGTTTTTAGCATCAAAGGGTTAGTTTTGTTTGTTACAGTTGGTACCAAGCACTGAGTGGTTGGCAAACATCTGAGACCAGCTACTAGCTGAGGCATAGGGTTACCCCAAACTCCATTCATCATGTAAAGTCATACAAACCTTTTCTTAGATTTATGCGAATGTATGTTCCCTCTTTATAACAAATCTTCATTTACTGACTGGATTAACAATTGCATTAAGCCAAGCAAAGAGTCCTCTCATATACAGTATCAGATTAAGTTTACTATATATGACAGATGTGGAAGACTGACTAACCTGTAGTATCAGAACTCTTCCCAGCACTGGATAAGCACTTCCACTGCTACTTGTACATGGTTAATTTTATTGTCTTGGTAAACTGTAATGTATTATTTATTCAAAGTTGATTAGAATTAAGTAGTATTTGGGGGTATCACACAGGCAGTCCCATGTATCTGAAAACTGAAATCTGAATTTTCACTTTTCTGAATTGCCATATTTTGCACCAAATCCTTTGTCTGAATCAGCATTCCTGTTTGTCTGTATTGTTTTGCACCAAACTCTGTAGTTACATCAGTACACTTGTTTATCAGGAAGTAACCCTATGTGACTACCAGACATAACCCCATATAACCCAAGTGTTATTGATTGTTATCCAGACTCTGATGCAGGTGTTGTGACTTATTATGTACAGTGATCCATGGCTATTACACATACTGTACTGTATTTGGTACCGCACCTAGTGCTTGATGATGAAATTGCATGATAGTAAAAGCACAGATTGTATGGAATTTATCCCAATTGATACTGGGTACCCTGCTCGTAACCCCAAATTCTCCCATTTACAACAAGTTAGACTCACTTGATACATACATACTGTTATGACAAGTATTAAAAACACACAAGCATGGTTAGGGTAATAGAAAATGATGAAATGGGCACGTTTAGGAAGAAACACATACAGTGCAGCCTCGTTATGCAATAGGGTTGTGTCAGGTGAAGATCTGTTGCATAAATTGTCGCATAATGAGGTCGATATAACATGGGTTCAATGTTATTTGACGAGAGCAATGGTGTTTCTGTGGCCATTCACTCACAGAATAAAATGAGAGGCAACAATCACAGCCAGTATAAATACTGGCAGGCATCTTGGTTCATTCAGCTGTGAAGAGGCCCCAAAAAAGGGATGATAGTTACGTAAGGTTGGTATGATTTCCATGTCACAAGTTTCAGTATTTCATACACAAAAAGTATCACTTCACTTAATATTGCACACTGCTTTATTTGTTAAGCATTTGCACTGTTATCTGGCATTAATAATGGTGTTTTAGTGGCCTTTCTTGCACAAACTAGAATGAAAGGTAGTGATCACAGCATGTGTAAACACTAGGTGGCCATTTTGGCTTGTGTGCATCACCACATCTGCAAAAGATTCTAGGAGGCATCCGTCAAAATATTGTTGCAGCTAAATCACAGTTAATTTTTTAATGTTGTACTGAGACAGAGTGTAACTTTTTAATTATCGTTGTAGCGATGTATTATAACGTTGCATCATATGATGAGGCCTCACTGTACCTTATAGAGATCTGAAATAGGCTTGAGGGAACGGGTTCTGAGGTAAGAGGGTGGAGAGTTAGTGGTCTTGACCATCTATGATTAATTCCTCAAGTAGGGCCTCATCGTTGAATCCTTCAGAGCCATCAGAAACCACAGATTTTGCACCATCGTTGTCGGCAGAAACCAGTCAGGTGTTTGATAACTATGTTTTTTAGCCGAAAAATGCACAATAATGACAGGGGTGCAGATTTTCACCTAGCAATGATAACAACAACCATTGTAACCAAATTTGCAAGTGTGTGATAACCAAGGGATCACTGTACTTAAGGGAGAGTTGGTAAAGTCACACATGGGCAACTGTCTATAGCCTCTTGGCACAGTCAGTATGATCCATGTGTTACTGATTGCCTTTCAAATTGTGCTGAAGTAAGTAAGCTTGTAATGAGTATATTATGACTGGATATGTGGCAACCTTCTATGACCACCTCACTTAACCCCATATAACCTACTGGTATGTGTCCTTTAGTCTTTCCAGATGCCTTATTCCCGTAAGGGGTGACTACAAACAAATCGCCTCCATGTCGCCCTGTCCCCTGCCATTTCACTGCCCTGCTTTCAGATCACATCCCCCTCCCTCCACTCCATCCCTCCATCTCATCCTCGGCCTCCCCCTCCCTCTCCTCCCCTCCACCTCACTCACATACTCTCTCCTTGTCAGTCTCTCGCACCCCATCCTCTCCACATGGCCCAACCACCTCATTGTTTTTCTCCAAACACTTTCTATCACATCCACATCCATAGCAAAACATTCTTTCACTTCCTTGTTTGTCAGTCAGTCTCTCCATGTGACTCCACATGCTCCTCTCAGATAACTCATTTCTACTGCTCTCACTCTTGACTTGTCTCTCTCCAACAAGGTCCAAGCTTCACTTCCATACATTCTTGTCATGCCGTAACTTTTTCACTTTCGTGCTTACTTCCTCGTTTCTTATCACTGCTTCCAAGGAACCAGCAACCTCTCTTCCTTGTTGTACCCTTTCAATCACTTCACTCTCTAAACTTTCATCCTTACTCATCACACTACCCAAGTACTTAAATGCACTTACATTTTCCATTTCCTCCTCATCCAACCTCACTGTACATTCAGTGACTTCATTTCTCTCGAAGACCATAACTTTACTCTTCCCTACATTCACTTTTAGATTCTCTTTCTTACACACTTTCCCGAACTCATCTACCAAGCCTTGCAGCTCCCTCCCTCTTCACCTAACAACACGGTATCATCTGGAAACAGCAGTACAGAGAGTTTCCAATCACTGCCCTCTCTCATTAGGGGAGCTCTAACGTCCACTGCCCTGCCTTGTATCTCTTTCATAATCCCATCAGTTTACAGATTGAACAACCATGGAGATATGACAAATCTCAGTTTCAGTCCAACCTTCAAACAGAAAAATTCACACAGTTCACAATCCACATGCACTGCAGCCCTAGCACCCTCATACATACTCTTCATGGCATTCAGCAACTTCCCATTTACTCCATATATTCTTAATACTTTCCACAATCCCTGTCTACCCACCCTGTCATATTCTTTCTCCAAATCCTTGCAGGCTGCATACAACTTCTTTCCCTTCTCTGGAAACTTTTCCACTAAAGACCTAAGAATGAATTTCTTTTCTACACAACCTCTTCCCTTCCTAAAACCTCCCTGTTCTTCTCCAACTAATTCCTCTGTTTTTCCCTATCTTTGTCAGTAAGTGTCCTACCATATACATATACATTTCCTATTACGCAAAGAAGGCAAATGCCCCTATGATTACCACACACTTCTTTTTCCCCTTTTCCTTTGTACAGGGGAATAGTTATACTTGACTTCCAATCCTCCGTGACCAGCCAATCTGCACATATTCCACATCCATTCTACCACTATCTCTCCCCCATGCTTCAGCATTTCACCACACACTCCATCAATTCCTGGGGCTTTCCCCATTTTGACATTCGTCATTGCTTCCACAACCTTTATCCTACTGATTTCTTCCTCTCCTGTCACATCCCTCTGTCTTCCAGCCATTCCCCAGCCACTTATACATGCATTGTCGGGCAGTGGATGTTGGAGCGGCCCTAGTGAGAGAGGGCATTGTTTGGAAACTCCCTGTACTGTTGTTTGCAGATGATACTGTGTTGTTGAGTGAAGACAAAGGGGAGCTGGTAGATGAGTTTGGGAGAGTGTGTAAGAAACAGAATCTAAAGGTGAATGTAGGGAAGAGTAAAGTGATGGTCTTCGAGAGAAGTGAAGCCAGTGAATGTACAGTGAGATTGGATGGGGAAGATATGGAGAATGTGAGTGCATTTAAGTACTTGGGTAGTGTGATGAGTAAGGATGGAAGTCTGGAGGGTGAAGTGCTTGAAAGGGTGCAGCAGGGAGGGAAGGTTGCTGGTTTCTTTAAAGCAGTGATAAGAAGCAGGGAAGTGAGCATGGAAGTGAAAACATTGCTACATGACAATATTGTGATACCAACTTAACATATGGAAGTGAAGCTTGGACCCTGTTGAAGGGACAGAATTTGAGAGTGAGAGTAGTGGAAATGAGTTATTTGAGAGGAGTTTGTGGAGTCACATGGAGAGACAGACTAACAAATGGGGAAGTGATGGAGCATTGTGGTGTGGATGTGGATGTGATAGGAAGTGTTAGGAGAAACACGTTAAGGTGGTTTGGGCATGTGGAGAGGATGGAGAGTGAGAGACTGAGGGGGAGAGTGTATGTGAGTGAGGTGGAGGGGGGGAGTGGGAGGGGGAGGCCAAGGATGAGGTGGAGGGATGGAGTGGGGAGGTATATGAGAGAGGGGGGTGTGAGCTGGGAGCAGGGCAGTGAATTGGTGGGGGACAGAGCAACATGGAGACGATTTGTTTGTGGCCACCCCGTGCAGGATTGAGGTGTCTGGCAATAGATAGATAGACTTTCATTCTCTATGTTCAACAATTCCTTAACCCCTTAACCGCGGGTCGTCACTTCCGTGACGCTCGGGTGCAATGGATCATGCCGCAGGGCGTCACTTTTGTGATTTTGTGTTGTTTTGAATTTGCCCGGGCTTTCAGGTGGTGACCTGTATCATCTATCAGCACTACCAATGTCCAACAATAGTCAGAGCTGCTAATGTCATCAGTACTCCCATCCATTGTTGAAAATTAACCATTTTCCCCTATTCTAGACTCCCCTTCCTACCTCCCCTCCATTACCCTCTCGTGTCGTCTGCTTAGCTGCTCTGCACTACTCAAATCTTCCCCGGATTTTTCCACTTATTTCATCCATTGAAATGAGTCTTATGCCCTATTCTTATACCAAAAAATATATATATAAAAAAATAAGGTAATTGATAGTGCCATACACCTGGAATTGGCTAATAATCACTTGGCAACATCCAACCTGCACTCATTCACTAATTTCCCCTGCTTTTTTTCCCCATGAAATATGCCGTATGAGCTATTCTCGTGATATAAATGTTTATAAGAAAGGAAGGGTGAAGCCTGAGTGATATTTATATTCACCTGGAACTACCTCATTCTCGTGATATAAATGTTTATAAGAAAGGAAGGGTGAAGCCTGAGTGATATTTATATTCACCTGGAACTACCTCATTTATTGTGTATTGTCTAGATTTCGTACGACTTATATCGTAGCATATACATTAGCAACTGACATTTTCAACTCATGGCTACCAAGGTACGTACATTCACTTCACTGTCGTCCTTCAAGGGGGAGTCACGTCGCAGTCATGCCCCTCCATTTCTGCCGCTTTTGCACCCATTATAAAAGGCCCTGTGACCTCTACCCGTACTAAACATTGTGTGGGAAGTGGTAAAGGACTGTAGATATATATAAGTGTAAGAAAGTACTACAAATAATAAAGTGTGAGTGTGTTTATGAGTAAGAAGTGACAGAATACCAGCGGCGAATTACCGCGAGTGGGAGGCTCGTATGCATTCGTAGTAGCAGTAGTTGTTCCCTAGGCAGTCTGGCCGAACAGCCCGGAGTCCCTAAGGAAGGCCGTGGCAGAGACCGGGCTTTCCCACAGAGCTCTCAAGGAGTTTATGTTGTGTTGTTGGCGTAGGTGATTGTGTGCAATGCAGTCTTCCATGATGTGCTTAATAGTACGGGGTGCTGTGTTACATCCTGGGCAGGTATCAGCGACGGAGTCATCCAGCCTCTTCTGATAACTCAAGAGGGCTGGATGATGCCCACATCTCAGCCTGCCCAGGTGGACCCTGTCCTCATGGGGGAGATAGGATTCAGAAGGATGGATATCAGGAGGCCGTGCATGCAGCTGTGTGTTGTCTTTGAGTGACTGAATGGAACGGCGAGTGATCTGAGTATGAATATGCTTCTGGAAGCTGGTCTGAGGCGGGCAGGGGAGAAGAGATGATAGTATTTGTGTATGATATCGTGTGCTGGGTGTTGTTTTGATGTTCTTTGGTGTGTGTGTGTGTGGATGTGCTGCCATGTAGTGTAGTGGATGTTGTGGGTTTGTGGAGGTTGCAGGAAGAGTTTCGGTGCCTCTCATGTCTAGATAATCCTTGACTTTGAGAACTTTGATTTCTTGGTGTAGGTGGTCTGTAGGTGTAGTAGCTGTGCAGCCTGTGATTATTTTTAAGGCCTTGTTTTGTACGGTCTGAAGAGTGTTGTAGTGTGTTTTAGTGAGGTTAGGAGCCCAAGCAGGTCTTGCATAAGTCATCACTTAACGTATATATTGTTTGTATACTGTGGTGGTGGTTTCTTTGTTGTGTCCAAATGTTGTATGGGCAAGTGACTTCAAGGCATTGAGTCTATGTGTTAATTTATTTTTGATGTTTGTGATGTGTTGTTTAAATGACATTGATGTATTGTATGTTACACCAAAGATTTTGGGCATGTGTGTGTGTGGTAGGGGAGGTGTGGAATGTGACTGTGTTCTGCTGTCCAGTTTGTGAGAAGGGTCACTGTAGATTTGGCTGGGGCTATCTTGAGTCTGTTTGTGGTGAACCATTCATGTAGTGTGTTGAGGTAAGGTTGGAGGATTTGTGTGGCTGTGTTTGCATTTTGATGTGTGCATGTAAGTGTTATGTCATCTGCATAGGAAGCTATGTGTATTTGTTGTGTGTGGGGTGTGGGTATGTCATGCATGTATAGGTTGAAGAGTGTAGGAGACAAGACAGATCCTTGGGGGACACCATTTGTGAAATTTCTGATGTTCGAGGACTGACCAGCAAAAGTTACATGTGCATATC